>PVIA01003209.1:0-177489 GCA_004024845.1 Tonatia bakeri | reverse complement strand
ATGATCTCACCTTTAACAGGAACCTAAACAACAAAACAAAGAAAGAAGCAGGGTATAGTCAAAGACACTGCATTAGAGGTCAGGTAGAGAGTGACCAGAGGAGAGAGAAGAGTGATTTCGGGGGAGAGGAGGAGGGGTTTATAGGATTAAAGTTAAAGGACACATGGATAAAAGATAGGGGGAGGGTGGTAATGGGAGGGAGGTAGGGAAGGGGGGTGGGAGGACTTGAATAGGAGTAAGGGGGCAAAAACTGTACTTGAACATTCATTTAAATAAAAAAAAAAGTAAAAAAAAAAATCAACACTCAAAGGCTTAGGAGGGTACAGTGGGGACAAAGTTGGGCAGCATGCCTGCATCACTGGAGCTCACAGCCATGGTGGGAGAGTGTTGGCAACGAGGTACAATCTGCCAGGGAGATAGTCTACACCAGTGAGCCCACTCACTCATCATCCCCTCAGGTCCTGCATGTTCTGGTCATGCTCGACTAGATTAGTGTTTCCCAAACTGAATCCAAGGGCTATTGTTTGCATATGTTTCTGGCTCTTCCTGGTAAATCAGTTCTCTGTTCAAATAACTTTGGGCAAGAATATGTTAAACTAAAAATGAATTCTTCACTACAGAACTTTAATGCTAAGATGCGCTATGAATTTTAAAGAGAAAGATACATTATGCTGCATTTTCAAATTCAAAAAGGGTAGAGGTCATTTTTTCTGATATTTCTAACCACAATGCCAACCCCCCTGTCTTTTTCATCTCTTGTAACAGCTACTGACATCTCTCAGACAAGGCTGAGAAATACTGAGGTGGACCCTGTGCAAGCAAATGCCAGGATCACAGTGTGTTAGGCTCTCGGGAGGTGTCCTCAGTGCTACACCGCATTCAGAGCAGCCTGATGCATGAATGAAGAATTCACATAGGCTGTCAGTGTCTTCTGCAAACTCATGGGTGGAGAGACTACTGTCAGCCTTGCAGGAGAGCACTGAGATCTATAGGCTGCTCAGCAATCAATCCTTTTCCAGACCTTATGTGCCTCAGTTTACTTTTTCTGCCACTGTAGTGTCTGTGACTACAGGGCATGGGAAAGCCCTGGGAAAGCTCTGTGGGCCCCTGGTTCTGTCAGGTGTGGCTTCCCTAAGACATGGATGATTTGTCCCTATGGTACCACAGCATCATATCTACCATCTACCTGGAATCTTGCTCCAAAGCAGCAGCCTCTGCTACCACCGAAATCAGAGCATCATCCCTACTTAGTAATTTCTTAATGCCAAGGCTCACTCTCTGGGTGGGAGTCCAGGAAAGTTGAAATGGATCTGAATATCTACTCCCTCCATCCACAATTCAGTTTCCTCCCTTTTGTAGTTGGTCCAGGTGAGAGTCTGGGTGTAACAGGGTGCAGCCAAGAGGGGGGACCCTAAATAGGGATTTGGAATGGGGTCCAGAATTCAAGGTGTTCAAGAAATATTAGGATGTCCTCACCCCCGCCCCCCACTCCACAGGTGTGGGTTGGGGGTAGGGACACATGGAGCAGGGCCATTGAGAGCTGTTTTGCATAGCAACAGCTTTGCAGCTAACCTCATGTGGTCATTTAACATATCTATAACCTTTAACTGGTTACATAGATATGTTAAATAGCTGTATCCATGCGCTGAGCCAGGGGAATGGAAGTAACTTCCCTACTAAGACGTAACTGGGGGGCAGGTGCCCCCAGTTGCAGTGTCTGCATGAGAGCTTGGAGAAGATTGGCTCCATGACATGGTGCTATGCCTGCCCAGACCCACAATGGCAGCCCAGTAAAGCTGGAAGGATATGGGAGTGCTGGCAAGTGTGGACATGTGAGAGAACCACTCAGTCTTTAGCAGAGTAGGGACTCCTGTGGCCCTGTGAGAGAGAATCACCATGTGGCTTTAACAGAGAATCGCTACTCAGTTTTGGCAGAGTGGCGACCCCCCTTCCTCACAGCCATTGGAGGGAGAACCATGCAGTTTTGGCTGAGTGGGGATGTTACAGGGTGCGGCCAAGGGGAGGACCCCAAATGGACATTTAAAATGGGGTCCAGAACTCAAGGTGTTCAGAAAATACCAGGATGTCCTACCCCCACCCCCAGGTGTGGGTGGGGGAAAGGGACAAATGGAGCAGGCCCATTGAGAACTGTTTTGCATAGCAACAGCTCTGCAGCTAACCTCTGGGGTGTGGTCATTTAACATATCTATAACCTTTGACTGGTGACATAGATATGTTAAGTAGCTATGGGCATGCTCTGAGCCAGGGGGATGGAAGTAACTTCCCCACCAAGATGTAAGTGGGGGGGGGGTAGGTCCCCCGAGTTACAGCGCCTGCGTGAGAGCTTGGAGATGATTGGCTCCATAACATGGGGCCACACCTGCCCAGACCCACGATGGCGACCAGAAAAGCTGGAAAGGATAGCAGATTGAGGGCAGGTGTGGCCAAGTGTGGGAGGAGTCAGAAGTGGGGCTGCAGAGGAAGATTGGCGCGGGATTTAAAAACCCAGGCGCGGCAGCCATAGAAGAGAGAACCACGCGGATTTGGCTGAGTACAGGGCTCCTGCATCTCTGTGAAGAAGAACCATGCGGCTTTTGGCTGAGTGAGGACTCCTGTGGTCCTGGGGGAGAGAGGACCACATGGCTGGAGCAGTGGAGAGAGGACCACACACCTTTGCCAGAGTGGGTTCCCCCACAGCAGTAGTAGGGGGAACCATCACCCGGTTTTAGCAGAGATTCTGGCGACACAGCTGATGGTGCTGAGAACCGAGAGAGGCCTACCGGCCGAGCATGGATTACTGGGAATTACTGCCTGAGACAGGACTTCTATTTCCTTTCCTGAGATACGGTACCCCAGACTGGGCAGAGGTGGGGGAGGAAGGACTGTGTGTGTGTGTCTGTGGGTGTTTTAAGGGACTTTGGGATTTTGATGAAGACATTAGGTCACTACTTTAAGTCTGTACAGCATTAAATAAAGATTTCCTTTCCTTTTCATGAATCTCTGGCATTGAGAGATATCTTTCCTTTAAGGCGGCGGACAAGACGGACCTGAGTCTCTTTCAGTAAGAGCATCATCGTCCCAGGGCCCCCCTGGTTTTGCTCTGTAACAGGGACTCCCATGGCCCTGGGAGAGAGAACTACATGGCTTTGCCAGAGTGAGGACCCCCCAGCCTTAGAAAGGGGAACACACGGCTTTAGCAGAGATCCTGGCAACACAGCTAATGGTGCCGGGAACTGAGGGAGGCCTACCAGTCGAGATGGATTACTGAGAACTGGGGTCTTCCTGAGCCACAGACTTCTATTTCTTTTCCTGAGATACGGTACCCCAGACTGGGCAGAGGTGGGGGAGGAAGGACTGTGTGTGTGTCTGTGGGTGTTTTAAGGGACTTTGGGATTTTGATGAAGACATTAGGTCACTACTTTAAGTCTGTACAGCATTAAATAAAGATTTCCTTTCCTTTTCATGAATCTCTGGCATTGAGAGATGTCTTTCCTCTGGCGGTGGACATAATGAACCTGGGGGGTTCCTTTCAGGTAATAGTATATAGCCCTTGGCCACCCCAGGACCCCCCTTTGCTCTGTAACAAGGGTATCAGTGGCCTCCCACTAGCACTCATTTGTGGATCTCTGCTGCTCCTCTCCTTCTACCATCCTCCTGTGGAATGGCTTGGCTGCTCCTTGGAGCTCCTGCAAAGTCAGTATAACAATTAGCGCCGCTCAAATGGAACATCTGGTGAGGGAGAAATTGAGGCACAATTCTAGGTGGAAGAGGCACTGCCTGTTTCCCCATCGAAATACTGTACTGCACCTAAAATTCCAAGGTAGGAGGGAGCAGAGCTCCAACAGCCCAGCTACCTGGGTTGAAATACCCATAATGCCACTTACTAGCTGTGTGATTGTGGGCAACTTATTAAACTTCTCTGGGCTTCAATTTGTTAACTTGTAAGATGGGCCTAATAATGTATTGAGGAGGAACCAAGCTGAAAGACAGTGAGATTGGCTAAGAGGTTCTTGCATTAGCCCACACAAAAGATAATAGGGACCTGAACTGAGGCAGTGATAGGGAGAACAAAGATTAGGAGGCAGAACTGGGAAATTATTTAGGAGGTCAAATGGCACAACTTGGTGACCAGCTGACCAGGGCATGGGGGTACAAGGTGGAGGGGAGGGGTAAGATGAAAGAGAAATCATTCAAATGTAGCTCCAAATTTTTACTAGGGTAGCTAAGGAAACATGGATGCTGTTAACTAAGACCATCAAAGAGACTCATCTTTGCTATGGCAGCAAGGAGGGGCATTACAAAGGAGTCCTTGTAATAATTACTTAGTACTTTCATTGTCAGCACCACACTGGTGGCAGTCAAGATGAGAAAACTGTTTCTGCTGCTTGACCTCTGCTACCTCACTCAGTCCTCACAACAGCCCCCGGAGGTAAATGTTATATTATCTCAATCATGAAACAAAGTCACTGAGCCTCAGAGAGGTGAAGCAACTTGTCCAAGATCATACAGCACCTCTGCTGGGGTCTAAACCCAGGAGGGTGGGGCCCCTTGAGCTATCACCTCACACTATTGCACACTGCCACTCAGATACACTGTGCCACAGAAGCATTCCAGGCATTATCATCTGTGCAATCTTCCTGCATAACAGTTCAGGTGCTACTATATCATTTTTATTTGAAACCCCCATTATAGACTCTGGAATTTGCCCTAGCTAGTGGAGAGGTGTTTTACCATATTATGCATGTGTCACAGCTGCTTTACAAACCTGTGTGTGTGCATTCTGTTTGCATGGTGTGGTTTCTGTGTCTAATTACAGTGCTGAAAGCTATTACATGCACAGATAGATATGTGTGTAGAGATTAGGGACATTGTAATAGCATTTGAACATAAAAGTGTGTGTGTTTTAGAAGAAGAATAGCATATTTTTAACTCTTGGGCACTATTTGCTTAGCTGGTAGCTGAGTGAAACTGGGGGTATTAGAAAGCTGTGAATAATGTTCAATATTAATATCATAGGTTACCTGGGAAAAGGGGGTTTTATGGTATAAAATGATGCTGCCAAAACCAGCAAAAGGCTTAAAAGTCCAAAGCACTCTAAATATTGATTTGACTCAATTGTGCAATTTAGAACATTCCTATTTCCCCAAGAGGAGTCATTTCTGAGGAAAATTGTGAAAATGGAATGTAAGAAAGAAAGGAAAAGTAATATTGCAGATCTACACTGAGCAGACTTCCCTTTCATCTTTTGGGGAATTTATTTTCACCCCTCCCCACCACACACACAAAAAAAGAGAGCTGCAAATTATGGTTCTCTCCATGAAACCACTACACTGGATCATACTAAAAAGCTTTTAGGAGGGAAGCAGTCAGTAAATGCAACTGTTCAGATGCATTTGGATGTAATCCTAAAGTGGTAGCCAGGGTAATCGCCACACCATCAAAATCTAAAAAGATTGAGATTATCAGACAAAGACAACAGAGAAATAATGGATGTTAAAGGGGCTGGGAAACAGAAATGATGACATTCACCCGCCACAGAGCTTTAAAGCTGACCACAGGAGGATGAAGGCTCCATTTCCCCAGTACTGGACTGTTAACATACACGTGGCACACACTGATAAATGCCAGCACTACTTTTATTATGTAGGTGATTAAACAGTCACTTTTTCTTTTAATATTTTAAAATATAAAAGGACTTTGACCTTTTATTAATTATAGAGTGGAAGACAAAAGGTGGTTTCCTTCTCTGACAGCATGTAGACTGGGAGGGTGGGATGCAAAGGCACCAAAAATTCCAAAACCTTGGAGGCAGGATGTTGGAACATGAGACAGGCAGGGACACATAGAATGTCTACCCATGCTCTTAGAGAATGTGTGCATAAACTCCAGTTCTCCCTCTCCAGCCAAGCTTCTGCCGTTTGTCAGGAACATGCTTTGGTAGACCAGGGATGCTCCCATGTGGACCCATAACATCCACCTACATCAGCATCCTCTGCACTGCTGGTCAAAATGCAGACTCTGACACCCAGGTCCCAACCAACTAAAGCAGAATCTCTTTGGAGTAGGGGGTGGCATCAAGGATTCTTATGCCATTGTCCTTGGTAATTAATGTGACCAGATGTCATGGTTTTACAGGGACAATCTTAAACTCAAGGCTCCTAGAAGTATTATGATATAGACTAGAGCAGGGGTATCAAACTCATTTTCACTGGGGCCACATCAGCTCCATGGTTATCTTCAAAGGGCTGAATGTAATTTTAGGACTGTATAATTGTAACTATTCCTTAACTAGGGGCAACCAGTTCAGCACTGCCACCAGATAGAAACAAGGTGCCAGGCTGGATAAAACAAGGTAGAGGGCCAGGTTTGGCCTGTGGGCCTTGCATTTGCCATCTGTGGACTAAAGGGTCAGCAAACTACAGCCCATGTGCCAAATTTTGCTGCCACTTGCTTTTGTAAATAAAATTTTATTGGCTTACAGCCAACGCTCATACATTTTTATCTTCAGCTGCTTTGATTCTACAATGGTAAAGAGACTGTATTGTCTGCAATGACTAAAATATTAACTGTTGGCCCTTCACAGAAAAAGCTGGCTCACATCCAATGTAGACCAATGGTTTTCAGCCAATTCTGTACATCAGAATCATCTAGGGATATTTTCAAGGGGTATCACTTTCCCAGACCCATTCTCAGATGTTCTGAAATTAGCCCGGGGTGGCATAAAAATATAAGTCTCCTTTAAAAGGTGGTTCTGTTGTACAGTCAGGGTGAGGACCATTGTATGAGGGAGCCTGCACAGGTTTGGAACCAGGCTGAAAAGAACCTGCTTCATCATCTCACCTCCCCTTAGCTGAGTATCCTGAGGCAGCCTGTGTAACTTGTGTGAGTCTCAGCTGTCTTATCTGTAAAGCCAAGATGCCAATGTACAAGGATTAAATACTCCAATCAAAAGACATAGGGTAGCCAAATAGATAAACAAACAAACCAAAATAAAAAAACAAGACCTATGTTTATACTGTCTACTAGAGATTCACTTCAGATATAATCACACACACAGACTGAAAGTGAAGGGATGAGAAAAGATATTTCATAAAAATGGAAATGAAAAAATAAGCTAGGGTAGCAATACTTATACCAGACAAAATACACTTTAAAACACAGGCTATAACAAGAGACAAAGAAGGAGCCAGCAACTCCACTTCTGGGCATTTATACGAAGAAACCCAAAACACTAATTCTAAGAGACATATGCTTCACTATGTTAACTGCACCATTATTTTCAATAGCCAAAATATGAAAACAACCTAAATTTCCATGAATAGATGACTGGATAAAGAAGAAGGGGTGCATATATACAATGGAACATTGCTCAGCCATTTTTAAAATAGAATGAAATCTTGCCATCTGCAACAACATGGATAGACCTACAGGGTATTGTGCTGAGTGAAATAAGTAAGACAGAGAGAGACAAATACCATATGATTTCACTTATATGTCAAATCTAATAAAACAAAGTGAAGGAACAAAATAGGAACAGATTCAGATACATAAAATAAACTATGGTTTCCAGATGGAAGGGTGATTGGGAGGCTCAGTGAAAAAGGTGAAGGGATTAAGAAATACAAATTGGTTGTTACAAAATAGTCAAGGGGATGTAAAGTACAGCATAGGGAATATAGTCACTAATATTGTGATAACTGTGTCTGGTATCAGGTGGGCACTAGACTTATCAGAGGGGATCACTTTGTAAGTTATATAAATGCCTAACCACTATGCTGTACATCTGAAACTAATATTATATTGTGTCAGTTATAATTAAAAAATAAAGAGAATCATTTAAAAATAAAGTAATTATTGATTAAAAAGTAGTCACTTTGTTGGGTGAGGTATGATGCAGATTAGAGACAATGTATGTGTGCCTCCCAAGACAGGGCTTAGCACCTAGTAATTCCAAATAAATAGCGGTTGTAATGAGGAAGGTGTTAATGACGCCAACTACAAACGGAGGACAATGTGTTTGGTTTCAATAATGTAACTGAATACATATTCGTTGAGCACCAGTTGTGTGCTCTGGAGGCAGAAACCAAGATAAATAAGAAGTGGTAACCACTTGAAGGCACTCATGGTCAACTAAAGCAAACAGATACATAAAAAAATATTGACAGCAACAGGAAAGAATATGGACAGACAAGTCAGAGAAGAAGAGAAACTGATTTCTGATAAATATATACAAAAATGTTCAGCTTCAGTAATAATCAGAGAAATGAGAAGTAAAACTTGAGTGAGACATTCTCTGAGTGATACTCAGAGAAATACTAATGTAATACTAAATGCAAATACTAATATTGAAAATATTCTGCTTTCACAGAAGTGTGAATTTCACTGCCATTTTAAAGGGAAAATTGGCAAATTAGAATCTATATACTTCCCAAATCCTGTTTCCCTTCTAGATATCTGGTCTGTAGAGAGTTACAGGCACTGGGAGACTTGTGTGCAAGTGTTCACAGTGGAATGTGGCAACCACAGAAACTGTCTAAATACCCATAATTAGAGGCATGGCTAACTAAATCATTATTCTTCCATTCTTGGTAATTTAAGGCTGAAGTTTTTTTTTTAATGATGAATCTATGCAGGTTTAAAATGGATAGGTGTCCAAAGTATTTGTGGCGAAGCTGCAAATAAGAGCAATGTCAGAACCCACGTTATCATAAAGTATACACACCCACATTGAAAGCTTCATGATTTTATCCCCATTAGTATATGCAAATTCCTGGACAAGATTACTTATGGGAAGCAAAGATAAACTTAGAATAGGATAGGGGAGACCTTCGACTTACCTATACTGTTTGAATATTTAATGATATGAACGTATTCATGTACTTCTTATAGACATTTTTTAAAGAACAAAAGGACAGTGATTTAATATGGTGAGCATTATTATAGAAGTGTGTGTATAGTATGACAGCGGCACCAAAAAGAATTCTGCTGGGGTGAGATAGAGAAGAGACTCCACAGAGGTATGGTAGTGCTGAGCTAGGCTGGGAGGAATGAGCCATTGGAGAAGATGATCATGGCCTTCCAGAGTGAGAGGGGATGGAGAGCAGGTTGCAGGGGCATGGGCAAGAATGCTTCCACCCATTCTTCCATTCATTCATTCAATAAATGTTTGTGGAGCCTCACCTCTGAACTCAGGTGTTGGCAATACAGCAGGAAACAGATGAAGGTACCTGCCCCTCATGTTGCTTCTGTTTAGTTTGTCCAGGCAGACAATATAGCGACATACAAGTAAAATGCAGAGTGATAACGATGGCTATCTGGGAATCATAGAGGGAAGGGTGCTGGAATGAGCTGTGGTGGGAATGGGGTCCCTGACTTAGTTAGGGTCATCAGAGAAGGCCATTCTAGGAGCTATCAAGAGTGGAGCTGAAGCTGCTGAGAGAACCAGTCACAGGGATAACCAGGGGACAAACATTCCAGGCACAAGAACAGCAGATGTAGGGAACCTGATGCAGGGCTGAGCTTGATGTGTCCCAGCGACTACAGAACAGCTCGGTTGGAGTGGACAGCAAGAGGACAATGACTCACAGAGTGGGTGGGGGGCTGGGACACAACATGTAAAGGAGTATGAAATATGGAAAGAACTTTGGCTTTTCCTCTGAGGGATATGGGGGTCCCAGGAGGCTTTTGAACTGAGAAGTGGCTTTATTGTTATATGTTTTCGAAGACCTCTCTGGCAGCTCTGCTGAGAAAGACTCCAAGGGTCAATCATGGAAGCAGGGAAACAAGCAGGGAGTCTCCTGCATTTGCAGAATCTTCTGAGGGCACAGGCAACTGTGTATGTGGGGGCAGAGTCATTAGATACAGGCATGGGACGCAGAGGCTCAGCAGCATGTGGACATCACTGGTGCCTCCTCCTTAGGAAGAAGCGCCCTAATTCTCTTTGACAGACCTGCCTATGACACTGAAGAACTCAGGATAAGAATATCAATGAAAGGCCATATACCACATGCCTAGGTATTTGAAAGTTGCAAAGCAACCTATTAAACTGGTATATAAAATAGGTATTATCCTCCTATCTTCATAATGACCTGAAAGACCAAGTTCAAATCTAGTATCTTGTAACTTCTCAGATTTCCTTGCCAAACTACGGTAGCCTAAGCATAGCAAGCTCCTGGGTTATGGCTCTTGAATCCCTGTTCTCAGCTTGTCCTCCTACTCCCAGCTCTAGCTATCACTGTAGTAGCTTTTTGTACATGTGAATTGACTGCAATTGAAAATTGGTGGACAACAGCCTTTATACCTGCTCTGGGTTTGGTATGCAATCCGCCCTTGGGAGAACAGGCCCAGGGAAAAGGCAACTTGGGTAGAGAAGTTCAGAGTCTCTGTTATCTACAGAATCACTCGGTGGGGTTACGGTGAACAAGTGTCTGCAGCCTTTGGCCTTCCTATCCCATGGGGAGACATGCAGTGGGAGAAAGGCTAGATGGAGATCTGCAGGGTGTATGACCCAGGGCAAGGCTGCTTCTTGTACAAGTTTAAGAAGCTGTTCACTCAAGTTGGCTAGGCTTAGGGACCTGTGATTTCCTGACTAGTATCCTGCTAAGAAGCCACAGTGGTGGGGAGTTCCTAGGAATTTGATTCCTGAATTAAGAGGCTAAAGGAAAAGTGTTAGAGCTGGTTTGCAAGGGCCACAGGGTCATCTCAACTCCTATTCTTTGGGTTATTGGAAGTCTTCTGGTTCAAGCCCTTTCTTAGGCCTCTTTGTTTAGCTACCCTTTCCATTTCATGAGGTTTGCCCAAGCATTTTGTGTAAGGCTTGTGCTGTTCAGAGATAGTTCCTGTGCCTGTAACCAACAAACCTTACAAGATGCAGGCCAAGTTACAAAGAATTTCAAGTACCACATTAGAGCAGTGACCTTTACTCTGTGGGAAATTGGCTTTTAAACAGAGAAGTGGATTTTTTAATGTTTCTGGAGAGATGTGGATGATGGACTGGAAGGAAAGAAACTTTCCTCTCTAGCACTTCAAATGGTGGCTTAAATGGAGGTATCCACTATGAAGTAGAAGACAAACTTTGAAAAAGAAAGAAGAAAAATCCAGAGTAGGAGGGTGAGAGTATGATATCAGGGGATTGGACCTGGGCAAATGAGCTCATTTTCAGGAAAGACCAAAGAGTCAGGCAGACTCCCAGAAATTACAAGTTAGGCAGTGTAACATCAAACCCCAACTTGATTCTAGAAGGTACTATGCAACAGATGGTGTTAGAGCAGGGAGAAGTGGTGATGACAACTGAGTCATTCTCCAGTTCTGTTTTACTACATGAACTGATATGCTTCAGCGGTAGGACATATGTCAGGTGTTTCAGCCTCACCAGCTTGCGTGATCTGAATGGGGTGCCATAAGCTTGTGCCCATGGTACATGTGCCTTAACTGTCCTTAGTTGTAGCTTTTTCTTAACCTCTACCAGGGCTCCTAGTTAGGTGCTGACATCAGTACCTCAGCCCACCTCTACAGGGTCTTGACATCATTAATCCCTTGTGAAGTTCTCCCTGGAGAAACTCTCCCTTGAAAATTGCCCTATGGTGGATGTTGGCTGCCTTTATGTGATGGCATGGGATTTATGTCTTCTTGGGCTGGTGACAGATTGATGTTGGCCTTGAGGAAGGACCCTCCCTTCCTCCAACTCAGGTCCTATGCTCAGTTGGTGGAGTGGTTTTATCTTTGTCATATGAATAACAAGATAGCCCTGAAGAGTCTTAGTGTGTCCTGGTAAGGACAGGGTCAGTAGCAGGATGTTGGGATCGATGTGCATGTGGGGAAATCCTCTGGCTGCAGTGTGAGGAAGAGGCTACACATTTGCAGAACTGCTAGCAAATTGCTGAGGGTGTGAGGTAAGAAGATGGCAGTTTGGACTAGGAACCTGGCAGGAGTAAGATAAGTAGATTGACTCAAGGGACTTTAGGTATAAAGACAGACTGACAATGAATTGAATCTTGGAAACTGAGAAAGAAATAGACATCACACATGATCCCTCCATGCTTAATGCAAGTGTATGGATAATGCTGAGCCCACCAATAAAGTGACATTGGAAAGAGAATCAGACTGGAAGAAGGAACTCGTGAAAAGCACAGCTTTGTTTTAGAGTATCTGAACAACCTGAGAGGCAGTGTTAAAAGGCAGCTGGACATACCAATATGGAACACTGAGGATGTGTCTGGGTTGGACATATTAACTTGCCAGTCCCTGTAGGAAGCCAAAGATTTGCATAATATCAGTGAGAAAAGGAAGAGCCAGAGACCAACCTACTAACTACCCCTCCATGTTCACTTGGACAACTCTCTTTACATCTCACATATTCAGGTGGTTTTCCTTCCTCTCAAAGGGCACCCACCCACGACTAGTTCCTACATAAAACCGCTATCACCACAGCTATTTAATGAATGATATTTTGGCTTTGTTAAGTATTTTTCATGGCACAATTATGTCAATAATTTCCATAGAGATGGTCAGAAAGATCTGAGAGAGGATGCAGCTGATTCTATGTATTTCTTACTGGTTCTCCTAGTGGAGACACCAGAACTTGGCATCTGAAACTCTCTGCTTTATGTGTTGAGAACTCCCATCCCCTACTATGTGGAACATCTGCAGTTTTAGGGCAGAAATGGATAAACAATATTATGTCTTGTGGCCTAGGGTCCAGGGCAGAGAACAGCTTACAAGCTATGCAGGATGGGGAGTAAGGTAACTTGGGGGTATTGTCAAAAAGTCTGGAAAGAAGAAGAGAAAGCTACTTTATTTATTCTGTGTGGCCCTTATGTTCTGTGACAGCACAGGCCTGTCATAAAGGAGGCTTTGATAAATGTGTGTTGAATAACTACAGATGATGACACATGCAGGGAGCAGAAATCAGGCTTAGGTGCAGGGTGCTGAAGGTATCACCCAGGCATCCTGTGCATAAATCTCCCTGCATTTGGAACTCACCCCTGACACCGTGATGGGCATTGCCCTACCTCCAACCAGTGCCTACCTTATTCTACTCTCCTTCCAGGCACTTGAGGAAGCCAAAGCCAGATAGCAGTGATCCAGAACAATCTGGAGAAGATGCAATCAGGGTGAGACTCTCAATCAATCACTTATTGATGCTCTCATTGTCTTTTGTGAGGGTCACACAGAGCTGAAATCTGATTATGGAAACTGGGTTATAAATGGTGGGGGTGTGGACCAAGAGAACATTTATTAAGCAAGACTATATACTATCTCTTTCATCTCTCGGTCTACATCATCCTTGCTGCACACTGGCATTTTAACTTTTTTACTGGCATTTTTGTCTTTTTTTGAGATGAGGGAATTGAAATTCAGAGAGGCTGGAGTTGCCTGGGTTGCAAGCAGTGGAGTATGCATCACGCTCCAGACCTGCCGAACTCCTAGTCTGTGATCCTGCCACTCGACTTCACAGCCTCTCTTCAAGGTCTAACCAGTGGGTTCCCTTCATACACACCCTCCAGAATGTAAAGAGAACGTATGAGCTAGAGCCACTTTCTGCTAATTTACTATGAAGATACTTTGGGCCAGAATCTAAATCAGGATTACAATCACACTTTACTCTTTCTGCTGGGCTGTGGTGCTGGTGAGCCAGGCCAGAGCTCCTTAGTGACACCTTTTCTAAATGATCAGTCTTACCTCTGGGTTTTTTAATTTGGGACAAATTTGCTCTTTGCTGCTTGGTTAAGATCTAACACTTCCCTAGTCAAAATAGATGCCAGGATTATCAGAGCTTGCCTCTCCGTGGTGTGTTTTAGTGGGCAGGCCTTTCCTAGCCCCCTCCCTGGCTGGAACACAGATGCCTTCCTTGAGCATACTCAGCTCTACCAGGACTCAAAGCTCATTTTGATACAAATGAGTGAGATAGAAGCCTTGTCTCTACTGAGGAGCTGGGGTCTGGGATTTTTTCTGCTGCAGCTACCACCTTTCCCCAGGTCTACTGCTGCTGTACATGCACCTGGGTTTCTGCCAGCAACTCCATTCCTCCTGTCTGTGTCAGACCCCCTCTTCTCCCTGGGCCAGCAGCAGGGATAGGCGTCCTGCTCCACAGGGAGTCCTGAGCTGCCCCTACGTGTCCCCACCCACACGTCTTGAAAATGCCCACAGCCATTTCTCTTCTGAGTGTCTGCTCTGTAGGGGACCATCTCCCAGCTAAGTACTGTGCATGAATCGAATCACTGAATTCTTGCAACAATCTTTTCCTTCACAAACATTTATTTTGCATTTTCTGCATGCTAGGTACTGTCTGAAGGACTCAGCAATGACCCAAACAAGCAAACCCTATCCCTGACAGAGCACAGGGTCTTTAGCAGAGGAACACTTTAAACAGTACTGTTAACCCCATTTTTTCAATTGTTGTTCAATTACAGTTGTCTCCATTTTTCCCCCATTACAATCCCCTGTCCTACCCAGCCCCACTTTTCAATTTCAATCCTCCCCTCCCCCATTGTCCTTGTCCATGTGTCCTTTATACATGTTCCTTTGACTTGACCTTTCCTTTTATTTCCCCTCTTATCCCCCTTTTTCCTCCCCTCTAGCCACGGTCAGTTTGTTATCCCCACTTTCAAAGAGAAAAATATGAGTCTGAGTTTTCATAATTTGGAATTACGTAGAGCTGAGAAGCAGAAGAAATGAAAATCAAGCACTAGTTTCTGAGACCAAAGCCCATGTTCCTTTGATTACATCCACTAACCTCAGGTCTTGCTCCTAGAGTTCTTATGACTGACACGGGTGACTCAAGATGTAACAGCTGATGCCTAGGTGTGCTCCAGTTTCCGGGACAAGCTGCACACTGTTTCTTTTATTTAATCAAGTTACAGAGGCTGGAAAAGCATGACAAATCTAGTTCCTACACAAGTGGCCACCTTGTACTAGGCATGACTCCAGCAGCTGTATTTGCACTTACTCATTTGCTCTTCATAACTGACCTATAAATATAAGTAATTTCAGTTTATTTCCTTTTTACAGATGTGGAGACTAGAGGATCAACTGTATATGAGACTCCCCCAAAGTCCTGGAGCTAGGAAGGGGCAGAGCTGGGATGAGGGCCCAGGCTGGCAGTGCCAGGGGTACTTCCCCAGCACCATACCCACTGACTGTGAGATACAAATCAATCTCATGCTAAAAGAGCCCTAGACTTCCCAGTGGCCCTTTAACCATGCTGCCATGTTATCTGCTCACAACTCTGACAAGCCTCACTTTCATAAGTAGGAAAAGATGTGATAAACAAAGAATCCGGTCTTAAGAAGCAGGTGAAGAAAATGTGTTCGCT
Organism: Tonatia bakeri; assembly: GCA_004024845.1. Taxonomy (NCBI): domain Eukaryota; kingdom Metazoa; phylum Chordata; class Mammalia; order Chiroptera; family Phyllostomidae; genus Tonatia; species Tonatia bakeri. Next base: position 162,176 of record PVIA01003209.1, on the reverse strand, counting down.
GCAGAGGACAGTATGTGTGAAGGTAAGAAAGAAGATATCCTGGTTCCAGAAAAGTGAGCCAGAGGTGCGTGTACTTGTTTTGACACTGAATGTTGAAACGGAAGTCACCCAACCAGGAAATCCACCCAACTGACTGGTTTCTTTACCAGCACCCCTCTCTTCATGGAGCTGCATGCAGCAGGTCCCCGGACTCCCCCAGCAGGAACCCAGTGCAACATGAAAATGGAGCACTCTTATGCAAAAATTAAGAATTTCAAGGTGGTGAGAGGAGATCTTTAAACCAAGTGTGAGGCTCCGTGCAACCACTCAGGCCACATGCCCATAAAGCCAGTCCTGACCCCAGGTGTCCTTGAGTTGTGACAGTATCACATCCCTTATCTCACCTTTTCTTCATGACAATTCTGGGAACTGAGTGTTATCACGCCCATGTTCCCAGTTGAGGAAACAACCTCTGAGCCAAAGAATGGCTTGGTCCAATTCTCAGAATTAGTAACTACATCAAAATCAGAGTCACAATGAAGTGACAAGTTAATATTTGTGGAGTTAACCCAGGTCTCAAACCACGTTCTAATACTCTCTGCTGCTCCACCCACTGCCTGGACATAACTCAGTGCTTCTGTGCCTGATCTGGAGCTTAGCTGGTCTCCTGCCTGGATTATGAAATGTTGCCTGCGCTTTTGTCCAGAGATAAAATTAACATATGTCAGTAAGGTCCAGGGCCACAAATGCCAAAGCCCAGAGAAGAAATTCAAATGGAGCCACTGGGTGGCTTGAACTTTGTAACACCTTTGTTGCTGCTACAATACCCTCATTCTCAGATGACATAGGGACAATGTCTCCATGATGCACTCAACAAGCAGATCCAGAAGCTTCTCTCCTTGATAATCAAACATGCCCAATAGAGTTCTCTATTTACTAATCAGTCTTAAAGGGGTTTAAAAATATAGCCCCCTACCTGACACTTACTTACTCTTTTACCCATTTAGCCTATACAGAAAACCAACCTAGCACAACAGCAAAGGAGGAAGAGAATAACCCGATCATTGGTGACATCACTGAGCTACTGAATTATGCACCTTGGCACCACCCTGTCTTCCAAAAGTATCACTATGTGCAGTAATAAGTTGTTCTTATTGTCTGGACTAAGATATCAGAGCTCTTTTTTACTTGGGGCTATAATGAGCTCTAGTCTATTGGCTTTTGAAATCTAAGAATTGGTCCTGGTTATCAACATAAGGATCCAGAGGATCCAGAGACACATGAAAAGATGTTCAATATCACTAGCTATCACAGAGATGCAAATTAAAACCACAATGAGATACCACTTCACACCAGTCAGAATGGCCATCATAAACAAAGCAACAAACAAGTGTTGGAGAGGCTGTGGTGAAAAGGGGATCCTAGTGCACTGTTGGTGGCATTGCAGACTGGTGCAACCACTGTGGAAAACAGTATGGAATTTTCTCAGAAAACTAAAAATGGATCTGCCTTTAGACCCAGCAATTCCACTGCTGGGATTATATCCTAAGAACCCTGAAACATCAGTCCAAAAGAACCTATGCACCCCAATGTTCATAGCAGCACAATGTACACTAGCCAAGTGTTGGAAGCAACCTAGATGCCCATCAGTAAATGAATGGATCAAAAAACTATGGTACATTTACACAATGGAATTCTATGCAGCAGAAAGAAAGAAGGAGCTCCTACCCTTTGCAACAGCATGGATGCAACTGGAAAGCATTATGCTAAGCGGAATAAGCCAGGCAGTGAAAGATAAATACCATGTGATCTCACCTTTAACAGGAACCTAAACAACAAAACAAAGAAACAAGCAAAATATAACCAAAGACACTGAAATAAAGAATAGACTGACAGAGTTCAGAGGGGAGAGGAGAGGGAATTTCAAGGAAATTTCAGAGGAAAAGGGGAAGGGTTTACAGGAACAAGTATAAAGGACACATGGATAAAAACTAGGGGTGGGTGGAAATGGGAGGGAGGAGGGAAGAGCTGGGTGGGTGGGTTGGGATGGGAGTAAAAGACAGAAAATTATACTGCAACAACAATTAAAATAAAATTTAAAAAAGAAGAAGAAATGAGGAGGTTTCTCAACAAAAGATGTTGTTTCTAAGCCTTCTGCTCCTTGAGAAACTTAATTCCCTGTTATTGCCCATCTGCCCAGGTGACATCAATGCATGCTACAAGAGCAGTGGCCAATTGTAAGCTTTATATCTTGCCAAATAGTTTACTTCAACACTCACCTTTGCTAGCTAGTAATTTAAGAACCAAAGGCACATCAGCGGCCACTCAAAGACCAGTTGAGCTCTGGGAGCATTCTGAATATCAGATGTGGGACCCACAGTAAGAATAAAATAGTAGCAGATAGTGGGATGCTCACAGAAACTTGACTATCAACCAAACCTGCACCTGGGATCAATCAAACCTATACCTGATGTCAATCTTAACATCAAGTGATGTTACAGTACTTTACTGTTGGGAAAATTTGACTTTTTTCTTAAAAAGCAGCACATCTGTTATGTTAGAGATAACTTAGGAGTGTAACTTTTATTCTCTGAAAATTTACAAAAGAACAACTTGTACCCCATGGTCTAGAGCAGCGGTGTCAAACTCATTTTCACTGGGGGCCACATCAGCCTCGTAGTTGCCTTCAAAGGGCAAATGTAATTTCAACTCCTTAATTGTTAAGGAGTAGTTACATTTATACAGTCCTAAAATTATTTCAGCCCTTTGAAGGCAACCATGAGGCTGATGTGGCCCCTGGTGAAAATGAGTTTGATGCCCCTGGTCTAGAGGGAACAGGATGGAATTAAGCAAAAAAATTAAATCTGAACCTTACCCATTAGTAACTTAACTATTAATGGAATAGGAGGGGGTCCATAAAATAAGGACAGCCATCTTCTACAAACAAGCTCCTAGCTGGTCATGAAACTTTAGGCAGGCCAATTAGATAACCTGGCTGCTGCACTTGACCAATGGCCTATAATAGGTTATGTTTTGCCAACTTGTCTAAGGCTGGAATTATGTGAAGGTTAACTAAGTAGATATTGGAAGTGTCTTGTAAACAATGAAGCACTTGCTTTTTAAACAAGGCTTGTTTAAATAATAAATAAAAGTAAAATCAAAAGCACAATATAGTTCCAAGATGCTCTTCCTACATGAGACCTATGTCATAGGTCTAAAAGGAAGATGGGCATAATGCCAATGAATAGTCTACTGTAATAATCAGAGATCTACTTTATGGACACCTCCTGGATACCATGTACTGATCAAGTACCTTCTATACATCACTCTAGTGTCAAGAACAACCTCTCAGGTAAAGCATTTTCAGATGAGGACACCAAGATTCAGGTTGGACAACTTGCTAGGGTCCTATGACTTATAAGTGACAAAGCCAGGACAGGCTTATACAGGTCCAGCTGCACACCCCGTGTTCATTGTCCTCCTGTGACATATCAACTAGGAAGTTGCAGATAAGAACCAGTTAGGACAGATCCTTCATTCATGCTGGATTTTCAGTACAGTCAAAATGAATTTTTAAAAATTCTATCCTTCTGTCCATTTAAATAACCTTCTTATCAAACTAGCTGTGCCAATGTTTAGGGCAGACAAAAACCAAAAACATGTCTACAGAGTCACCATACATAGGACCCATGGATGTGGACCCTTGTGGCCAGATTTGTGACTTTTCTAAAGAAACTGAAAATTCAGATATATAGGTAAAATCTCCTTATATCTGAAAGTTGGTAACTTTAAAAAAATCACCACATAGAACAGTAGAAATTTGCCAGACAACTTTGGTCTGCAGGCAGACAGTTGTCCAAATCTGCTAAAACTAAATTCACAAATGTGCATATCTGAGATGACTTCAGGAATAGGAGGAGGATCAGGAGGGGGTCCTGATGTATACATATTTGAACATCTGATGGGTATTCAAGTCCTTACACAAGGTCTACTTTGAAGTTTTAAAGCTCCAAATTCAAATAAATATTAACAATCACATGTAGTGAGTGCTTGTGATACACTAGGCACTGTTGTGAGTGCTTTACATATATTAACACAGCTATTCCTTCAGGAGGCAAGGGCCAGCTTCACCAACACCATTTTACAGATGTGGAAACTGAAGCACAAAGGTCAACTAACTCACTAAAGATGATGGTACTAGTAAATGTGGAGACTGGGTTTGAACTTGTGCAATGTGGGTACCAGACTTTGGGTTTTTAGCCAGAACTTCTTGCCCTTAAATGTGCACTCAAATCACCGGACAATGTCATTAATGTAGATCCCTGTTCAGCAGCAGGTCTGGAGTGGGGCCTGAGATTCATCCCTAACATGCTCCCAGGTAACACTGCTGCTGCTGCTCCAGGAACCGCACTGAGTAGCAAAAGCCTAGACCGCTAGATCTGGGTTCTGCAAATCTGATCGCCCAAAGCAGTGGCATCAGCACCCCTGAGAGCTCCTTAGAAATGCAACTCATCAGATGCAACTGAACGTCTGGGGTGGGGCCCAACAATCTGTGTTTACCAGATGATTCTGATGCATATTCAAGTTCTTAGAAACCCAAAGCCTCAGTCTACGGGCTCCCACAGCCCTGTTCTTTCAGACCATCCCCAGCTTGGCTGCAAGGAGAGTCAGCAAGCCTTCTGTCTGTTTCAGGACCTGGATTCTTAGGTAGGGGGCACCAAGTAGAGGGTGCCAGGGCTCTGAGTCTGTAATTCCTGGTGCGTTATAGAGGACAGCACTTCTTTAAATAGACACAAATGCTATGACCTTAGAATATTTCTATTTGCATGTTTACCCTCTACTCAAGGCCAAAATCAAGTGAGATATAATTATCCCAGTTTGATTCAAGTTACCTCTTTGATTCTACTACCAAGTGTCAAAGGTGATAGCCATTGTGTGCTCTGAGCTTGGCACCCCTTCTCAGAAGCTCCCCATATCCTGGGATTTATGCATTCATAGCCTTTGGAAGGCAAGACTGGTAGGAGCTGGGTATAACTGGGGCTGGGGTGGTCTAGGAAGCAAACACCACACAGCTGTTATCTGCAACAGCAGAAGTATTTTCACAGTCGTCGAGATGGACATTAAATCACTCACTGGGGAGAAAGTGAAGTGGTGTCAGTCAGGCTGGGGATGGGGTGGTAGAGCCAGAGAGTAGCAATCGCACTGACTGTCTGATAGGAGTCACAATGAGAACCATAAATCTTGATTATTCTCTGTCTCAGCCTATTTGAACCAAATGCCTTGAACAGGGATACAGTTCACATCTTGTGGAAAACTGAAAAAAAAAACTGATTAAATGTACAAACTGATATAAATAGCCCTGGATCCATGTTACTCTTCACACTGTCATCATCGAGGAAGAGGGGTTCCACTTTGCAGATCTGGGACCCGTTTGGGTGAGAAGTGGCACGCTGCACTTCTAGGTCCCAGAAGAACCTTCCTCTCTCCTCATGTCTTCACTGTGGTCCCGGGAAACATTTATCACTCTGTTGCCAGAATCCTAGCTACTCCTATAATGAAGGCAATTAGTACCCAGCCAGCCCTCCCAACACTGAGTGCCCTCCTGTCAAAATTAGGTACCCTGTAGAAAAATGGAAATGCATAGTTGTTACCATAAAGCAATAATAAGCAAACTATTCAATTATGGATGAAAAAGGCACTTGAATTAATAATAATATTATATTAAGAATATTATATGCTCAAGAGCATTACAAATCAGCATATTACCATTTTTTTGCATGTATAATGAGTGAATAGAAAGCAGATTAATTAGAAAATAAAAATACTAAGTGATGATGGCCTTTCTCATGAGCTAATATTGCTGCTTGGGGTATAGGGGTAGATAGATGTGTGCGCAGTACAGAAGCCCTGGACGCTTCTGCCTGGACATTTGGAAATAAAGGGCTGAGGGGCGAGAGGGGGAAGAAAGCAGATTGGAAACAACTATTAAGGAGCTGGAAGCCTTCACTTGCAGGACACAGGACAGGAATGATGCCTCCCCACCTTTGTTGCTGGGAGAGTCCTTAGTAACCAGATGAGGTAAGAGGGTGTGGAGCAGGTGCTGCGTGGAGCAGGTAAGCTGTGTGTCATGGAGATGGAGTAACCATATTGAAATTAAGCAACTTCTTGTTACTCAGCTCCAGCCAAGTTTTTGAGAGAAATTATATGTATAAGGAAACTTGACATATCTTCCATGAAAAGATAACTGGCATCACTTGCTAAAAATAGATGGTAAACATTAACATATCAGAAAGAGAAACAAAATATACTTTAAAACCTTAAGTAGATATCGTCAAGCAGGGTCCAAGTCCAAGAGCCACTCTCTCTTAGTAAAAAACAGGGAGATGGGTTAAGGATAGACAGGTGTTAAAGATATACTGTCACCAAACCGAGACACTCTGCTGTTTATAAGCAGACAAAAGGGATGTAAACTGTGAGTAACTTCCTCACTATATGGATCAAGGTTATCTAATGCTATGCCCATGAGATACTATGACAGGACTTGGGTATTCACGGCTGGATTGACAACCACATCTACAGGCAGATTCCTAGATAATTTACCCATAAGGGTAGTGTTACTGGAGCCCTTGTGTTTGCACAGACAAGATGATGTGTGAGAGAGCAAAGCCCGTCGCTCATATTCTGTTGTAAGCAACCCTGTCTAGGTTCATTTCTGGGTTTACTTTATTCCAAGGCTTCTCAATCTCATCACTATGAATTTTGGGCCAGAAATTGGCCCAAATGTCACTATTGTGGAGAGAGGGGACTGACATGTGCATTGTGGAATATTTAGCAGCATCCCTGACCTCATGCACTAGATTTCAGTAATACCACCTCCCACACCAATTGTCTCCATACCTGGCTAAATGTCTCCAGATTAGGTGTTATAGTTATCCCTAGTTGAGAAGTGCTAGCTTAACATAAATTTAAAAAATTGGAGAGACTGGCTATAGAGTTAAGAAATGTACCCTGGAAAAAGAGATCTGACTTTGTCCTTGCTCCTGGGAGGTACCCTCTAAACCCTTGGAATTTCCCAAGTGATAAGAGCATCTTTGTTATTCATGACAGTTTATATTAACAAGATGACTCCTTGTGGGACCACAGATAAGTTATTAACCAGATGACTGGGTGGGGGGGTGAGGGGGAAGCTGGCCCTGCCACTCATAGACCAATCATGTGATGAGAAGGTAGGGCTCTAAGCCATACAGTATTAGTTGGAACTCCAGGAAAAGGAGAAGGGCCAGAGATTGATTGAACCACATGGGCAATAACTCAAGGGATCAGCCCTAAGTAACAGAGCACCAGAAAAGACTCTGGGCACTGAAGCTTGGGTAAACTTCACCCATATTGCCATATTTGATGTACAGAAGATAAAGGCATCTTTAAGGATGACAGGGGCTTTGTGTTTGGAACTCCTACATGGGTGGAAAATGGGTGCTGTAATAAATCATAAATTCCTAACTAGACAGGACATTGTAGGTAGTCATGTCCCAGGCATTGAATTTTTTAGTAAAAGGCAAGCCCTGTCCATTGTTATTGTGCATCTAGGTTAAGACACCTTTGAAATAAGCCATGACCACCCTCAAAAGAGCACATAGTCTTAACTATCCTGTAATCCAGTATCTGCCTTGCTACCTCCCAATTTCATGTGATCTTTCTTACTTTCCCTCCTTAATTTCAAATGCATAAAATAAGTTGCAAAACTGTAATTTTCCAGAGCATTTTGAGATCTCGCTCTCCAGTAACTGCCCTCAGTTTTGGCTCAAATAAACTCATTTCTTACATTGACACCTACATCCCCCCAGCATACAACTGATTCTGTCCTATGCCTCTCTTCTGTTAACTGGTTTTGATGTGTATGCTTTACTATAATAAAATGTAATTGTTAAGTATAGCATTTTTCTGAGTTCTGTGAGCCATTCCAGTGTCTACCTTTCATGTCTGAGGGCAGTTGTGGAAACCCCTGTTTGTAGCCAGCTTGTCTGGAGTAGAAGGGCCATGAGGGCCCCCCAAATGTATGGCTAGAGTCAGAAATCTTGGGCAGACCTGACATCTAGAAGTCTAATCCTTAACCTCCATTTTGGCTAACTCCAAATATAGTTGTAACAGGGTCATCTATTTTTAACCATCAGCTTCATTAATTTTGTCTTTACAATGTTTTATCTAGAAGTTTACTATAGCTCCTTTTGGGAAAGGGCTGTGTTCAACAGCTTTATTTCATTATAACAGCCAGGAGGAATTTCCAATGTAAGGAGTTGCAAAAGGTATAGAGGAAATAACCTAGACCTCTAAATCATAAGGGTAAATTCCAAGTCCATATCTTCTGTTTGAATATAGTAGTCAAGTTGATAGAGCAGGCAGTTAGACAGACATAAACAGAGTAGGAATGATAGGCCAGGTACAGAAGGTCACCAGAGTAGAAAGCCTCAGGTGCCTAGCAAGGGGTAAAACTGAGAAAACAAGTTATTTCAGGGTGGGGCCTCACCCCAGGGTGACTTATCCCAGGGGAGCTGGGTCATGTGGTTTAGACCCTGTGACCTTTCATATTGCTAGTCATGTGGTTTAGACCCCCTTACAGGAGGAACAAGGGGGCCAGCAAATAGCCTCATATGACTCCCTTGCATGAGCACTCCCTTAAGCATTAAGCCCTCAGTACAATAAAGTTCCAATCTGGCCCACATCAAATAATCTTAGGAACAAAGCCTCAGGTCTATTGGCCATAGAGATGGAGTTTTGGTCATCCTAGAGACAACATCTAGACCACAGATGACAAACACAAGGCCAGAGCCTCTGGTGAAAATGAGTTTGACACTCCTCATTCTAGGCCTTGGCTGTGATTCAGTCCCAGGCCCAGAAAAGCTGCAAAACCAGATGAAGCAAGGAAGCAAAGCCATCGCTGACATCGGGACCAGCTTTGATGACGATGACGATGACATTATAGCGACCCTGCCCCAGCAACCAGTGGAGACCACGACCCTGAAAGCACACACCTGGAAAGCTGATGAATATTCTGCTGTGACCCTTCCCTGAGACCTCAAAATCCCTACCTTTAGAAAACAAATAAAAATCCATGAAACCAAGGGCCCAGCTCCCAGGCCACACAGTCATTCTCTCTCTCCTTTCTCTCGTGCCTGTGCCTCTCCCCACACTTTCTTTCATCAGACACACTCTCTCTGGAGCTTGTCTACACCTTAACCCCTTTCTCCCTGCAGCCATGTACCTTTGCATTCCTTCTCCTAAGTTCCAAATGTCCTTCTTTTGCTTCTGTAACTTATTTCCTGAGTTCAGACAGCCCCGTTGGCTCACTTCCTCTACCTCTGTGACTTAATAAACTTCCTCTTATAATTAAAGTTCATGGCTCTGAATTCTGTCTTAGCTAAACTCAAGGACTGAGGTCTAACTCTGCCAGTAACATCTGAAGCCTTTCTCTGTTAACACAATCATTTCACATTTTTGAGACTTGCTGTCCTCATGTGTAAAATGGCATTGCTAGAACTTCCATTAATTAATTAATTAATTCATTCAGTATCCATGGAGTTCACACTGATTTAGACCCAAGGGATATAGTAGTGAATGAGGTCCTTGCCCTCACAAAGTTCATGTTTTAGTAGGAGAGATGGGCAACAAACAAATAACTTTAGATGATGAAACATGTCACAAGGAAAATAAAGCAGGGTAAGAGAACAGAGCCCTTTAAGAACATGTCTCTGAGCAGATATAATTGATGCAAAGGCCCTGAGGTAGAAACTAGTTTGGCATATTTTAAGTGTAGAAGAACATGATCATTGAGTATTAAATGGAAGGAAGCCTACAAAATTAATGCACTGAGTACCTGGCACTTAGATGACAATTTAAGTGTCTATTAGGTGAAGCTGCATAAATGTGTGTTGACTATTACATGAAAATACCCAGGAACGATAATGGTTGAATTCTGTTGTGCATTTAGCATATATTTTATATGAATTAATTTATTTGATCCTCACAACTTCCCAAGGTAGACAACATTGTCTCCTTCATTTTTATAGATGGGGCAATTGAGGTGAAAGAATTAAGTAAACTGCCCAAATTCACAGAGTTTTTAAGTGGTAAAACCAGGAATAGAAGCTGGGCAGTTGGCTCTTCAGCACTTGCCCTAACTGCTCCATACATTGCCCATTCTAACAATGGCTCTAACGCAGGATCCGTTCTTTTTCTGACCTCTCAAAACACACTTGGATTTTTACTGTGAATTTCTTATTTAATAAATTTACTTATTCAGTGAGCATTTATCACACACCTGCCAACTTCCCAGCCCTTGAAAAGACACTGAGAATATAAAGAATGTGGCCCAGCCTCTGTATATACTGGAGAGTGAGGGCAGAAAGAAGTACAAAAATATAATGTGCTATTTCATGCCTTCAAATGCCATTTAATTGTCTCATGTGTCTTCAGCTTGTATTCCCAGCAGGGATATGTCAGCAGAGGTTGTGATATATAAAATTTATTGCTAGTGTATCTGGACATTTTCATAAACAATGGAACAAATATTAGTGGCTTCTGAGAAACAAACAAACAAAAACTACAGTAGCAGAATTACAGATTTCAGGAAGCCTCCAATTGTTCTTTGAAGTGACTCTGCTAAACAGCTTTTCTCAGCTGCCTGAATCTTGATTTTTCTCCCATGATCGTTCCTTTTAATTAGATGACCTGGCTCATTGGATGAAGAACACACATTCTCTTTCTTTTTGTTTTTGTTGTAAATCATTTCTTCCCTCAGGTCCTCAAGCTCATACACTTTGAAGAGAGACTGCGGAGTCCTTTCCCCATATGCCATGTGAGAGGAGGTGAGGCATGAATTTCTGTATGCTTGTTTTCTGGTAAATTAGGATTATCTGCAAGCCACACCCTGCTGGCTTATCTACAGAGACATCAGGCCCTGTTGCCTCAGTTGATTAATTCTTGAGATTGATTTGAAATTTGTACCTATCTCCTTCACAATCATTAAAGAGGCATTAATCGATTATTCATGTGTAGAACCTATTCTATTCTTCAACTTTACAGCCCTCTCAATTTCTTCCAGAAACAGCAAAGGCTGTTTGGCCCTGGCTTGTCTTCCATTAATCTTGGTTTAAGCAATACATGGGAGGAGAAGCCTGGAGTCTGTAGATGTCATTTCCTCATTTCTATAACTCAGTCCTTAACATCATACATCCCTTACGAGATATTTAATAAATTAGTAAAAATGTGTTTCATGCCCCTTTCTATTGTTATCTCCATGTTGTTTCTATTGCAACCCCATTTCCTGTGTGTGCATACACACATGCACATGTCCACACAAATACACTCATGACCACCCACACACCTGATATCACGTTGTAACCTGCTGCCCACCAGCTAAACCCAGTCTGAGTCATGATTTATTGTACCTGCCTGTACTTTAAACAGTTAAATTTGAATGCTTTCAAGTAACATCAGGGCTCTCCATTGCCATAGTCCCCACCAATCCTTACTCTGGGGTTTCATTCCTATCTCTGGCCCCTAGAGGCATTTTCATTTGCAATCCCCATCTCTAGTCACACAGAAGCACCTCACATTCCCTAACCATTGACACTTGTTCTGAGCTTCACACCACTGCATGAACTGTTGTTCGTGCTTGGCCTCTTCCTTCCCAAACTGGCAATAGCAGCTGAGAATATGGTATTGGCAGGCATTGCACTAGGCATTCTCATGGGGGTGGGGTGGAATGTTGGCGTCTTATCCCACAGAAGAGGAAACATGGGCTTAGAGAGACTAAGACAGTTGTTTAATATCATGTAGCTACTAAGAGGCAAATCTCGGGTTGGAAATAAGGCCATCAGCTCCAAAACATACCAACAACTATCTCAGCAAGAATACCTTATTCTTCAATACTCAGTTGAGATTATTGCTCCTCTGTGAAGCCTTCTTTGGTTTCCACAGGTGGGAATCACATTCCCTCTTGAGTATCCCTCAGCATTACAGACAACATGTCTTTGTGAAGTTTTCCGACTTTGTTGCATTTAGTGGATTTCATGTAAATTTCTGTTTAGATAAGTATTTGTCAGACTTGAAAATGACAGACATCTAAGAATATAGCCACAGATTCTCCAGGTTTCCTTTAACCTCAATTTAAAAGCCCTACTCTAATAAACAAAAAGATTTTTAAAATGACAATTTTCACATTGTCAAGGAAGTTGGACTAAGGAAATATTGAAAACTCCCACCCACACTAGTCTGAAGGCCGCTTGAGGTCAGGGCCCATGTTCCACTCATCTTTAGATCCTCATTGCTTAGCCTTGGGCCTGGGCCAGAAGGCAGCTTCTGAAAACATTAATGGAATGAGTGAGTGACCATGTGGGCTTCCTAAGAATGAAGGAGATGTGGTTTACATTGGAAGAAAAAATTAAGCCAAACTGTAAGGCTGACTCTGCAGGACTGACTCCTCAAGGGCAGTGACCACAGTGCATGAGGTCTTCCAGCTGAGACAGCTGAGCCACATTTGCAGCACGGGAGGACTGCACTCCCCACTGTATGTGTTGGGGGGGTAAGATCCTGTGACCTGCTTTCACCAACATGATGCACATGGAAGTGAAACATATCACTTCTGGGTGACAGGCTGTAAGAGCTGGTACACAATTTGATACTTCCCTTTGGTTGGCCACGTGGACCACATGCCACTGCAGAAGGCAGAGGCTGCATCTCTCACATACCTGAAGAAGGAGGGTATGAAGCAGATGCCTGAGCCCCCTGCTGTGGATGTGAAGCTTGCCTGGGTAGAAGATACCCTTTTGCTGTATAAGCAACAGGTATCTGGATAGTGTTCCTGCAGCAAACTTATTTATTCATTCAGGTAACTAAAATGTATTGAGTACCTAATATGTTCCTGGTGCTATGCTGGGAGCTAAGGCTATAATGGTGCCCAAAATCAGATAGGCCTTTGACCTCACAGAAGTCAAGGTCTATTGGGGAAAGAAAATAAAGACATGTTTAAATGTGCAACAGTGATACATGCTTTGAGACAAGGAATGTGAGGCCATGAAATAAGCTAACAGAATCAGGTGAGCAGGAAAGATGTCCCTGAGACATTCACAAAGGACCTGTGAGCTGTAGAAAGAGAAAGACTGACTAGAGAAATGTTTGCAGGTGGAAAGAAGAGCTGTGAGATGCAGGGAACAGCATGAGCCAAGGTGCCAGGGCAAGGCCCCATTGGTCTAAGGAACCGAATAGAACTCCAAAAAGACAAGCTTGGAAGCTGCCCCCCCTGCTCTGGCCCCCAGCACTGGCACACTATCCATGGGTGCTGCTGAGTGAGACAGCACATGTGAAATCACACAGGACCTGGAAGGTAATTGGAACCTCGCAGGTACTTCACAGACCCCAGCTGGGTCTGAATCCATAGGTGATGCACCGAACTCCTGACTCCCTGCTTGTTTATTGTTTTTTCTTGCAACAGAGACCCTGGTTCTAATTGCTGTGGGTCTCAGAAGTTTATATCCTTGGGAAGAAAGAGAGAAAAGGAGTGTGGTGAAGCAGCTTCCCCTGACATTGCCTCATAAACCCCCATTTCCACTCACAGTTCACGGAAACAAAGTGTGACATACCTGAAGGACAGTGTCATTTGATGGATAGAGGCTCTGGTCTTTACTGACTAAAGTGAACAATGGAAAGGGAGGAAATTTCCTGGTCTTATGACTGCATAGCTTCTGCACAGAAGCCTGCAGGATTTGGAAAAAAATGGGACAGAGTAGCAATATTTATTAATTTCTAGGGTGCTTTTAAATACTGTGCCTTTTACCTTACAAACTTCCTTGAATTAGTTGTGTTAACATCCCCATCTTGCCATGCTTGCAGAACTAAACAATAAAATGGATAATGAAACTGAGGCACAGAGAAGTCTCAAAGCCAGTAATCAGTAAAGCAAAGACCTGAATCCAGTTCCATGTGATCCTGAGTCCCCTTGGGCCTAAGGGATAAACTTCTGATGGTGCAAAAAAAAAAAAAATTTAAGTCAACATTTTAATTTTTTATTTACTCATTCTCTTATTTATTGTCCACAGCTATTTTCATTCTATTTGTTTTAATTGTTGTTCAAGTACAGTTTTCTGCCTTTTTCCCCCACCCCTCCCCACCACCCCACCCGTCCCCACCTCCCTCCCTCATTTCCACTCCCCTTCCCCACTTGTTATTGTCCATGTGTCCTTTATAGTTGCTGCAAACCATTCACCCTTTTCCCCTGAAATTCCCTCCCCTCTCTCCTCTGGTCACTGTCAGCCTGTTCTCTATTTCAGTGTTTTTGGTTATATTTTGCCTGTTTGCCTGTTTTGTTGTTTAGGTTCTTGTTAAAGGTGAGATAATATGGTATTTTTCTTTCACCGCCTGGCTTATTTCCCTTAGCATAATGCTTTCCAGTTGCATCCATGCTGTTGCAAAGGGTAGCAGCACCTTCTTTCTTTCTGCTGCATAGAATTCCATTGTGTAAATGTACCATAGTTTTTTTATCTATTCATTTACTGATGTGCACTTGGGTTGCTTTCAGCACTTGGCTATTGTAAATTGTGCTGCTATGAACATTGGGGTATATAGGTTCTTTTGGGATGGTGCAAAATTTAAAGCAGGATTTATAAAAACAAATGCTTCCAGCAGCCTGGGAGAAACACGGTAGAGAGAGGACAAGACAGTCTTTGCCTTTCTGAAAAGGAGCAACCATTCATCAGCTCCTACTGACAATTGCCATGTGGTACTGAGATCTCCCAATATTTTAAGAGAATCCTAAAATCCAGATAATTAGGTGAAATCTCCAAGCTGCTATTATGCTAGAACCTAATATAAACAAACAAAAATATCCATTCATCATTCATCCATACCTCTGCATAGACCAATGCTATATTTAAGCCTCTTTTAACCTGGGTGTGATTTTGGTACCCAGGAGACATACGGCAATATCTGGAGACACTTTCGGTTGCCACACTGGGTACAGGGATTACTTCTCTAACTTGGCAGATAGAGGCAGGGATGCTATACAGGACAGCCCCCACCACAAAGAATTATCCAGCCCCAAATTGCAATGGTGCTGAGATCAAGAAAACCTGGTTTTACTTGTGGTCCCTCAAGTTCTAATGTTTGGTTTAAAGCTTTCTTCACCCAGCCGAGTCTTCTCCTGGTCTCATCACCCCTCACAGTTCTCCTGTGCCAGGGGTGCTATTCACTTTGTTAGCCTTGTGCTGGCCCTGGGCTAATTCTTACTAATGCAGAAGGTCTTGAGTTATACTTGTGAATACAGCTTAATGTTTAAGTGTATAAGACTCAGGAGCAATTGAACACCAGTCAATAGTGTAAACAAAGCCAGGTTTAGATAAACCCCATCCCCAGGCCTGAAGTGGCCCAGGGCGCCTGTGCTGCTGATGATCAGCGTAAATGCTAAACACAGACCAATTAACACACTCTGAGGCTGCTTATCTGCTGTCACTTCCTAGGGAAAGAAGCCCCACAACTAAATAAACATATTGATTTAGTCATTAAATCCAGGATCACTCAAAATAAAACTCATTATGTTATTGAGTAAAGACAAAGTCACCTTAGTTTTCAGGATGGACTGTTACTAAAAAATTTCACTTTTACACACCTTTCCAAAGATTTCCCAAATAGTCCTCAGCACTTCCTGCAGGACAAACCTAGAAAGCAGAGTTTCGTATTTACCTTAACATGATCTTTGCGTTTTGCCCTAAAAACATGCATTGATATGGGACTCCTTTCTTCAAACACTGCTATTTTATGGCGAGGAAATTTTATGCTCAAGAGGAAGGATATTGACTGGGAAGATGAACTGCAATATTAAAAAAGAACAACTACAAAACCACGGGCATGGTAATAAAAATGGGTTAACTCTGAACGTTAACCATAGGCACTAATCTGATGCTTACCGGCAAAAACACAGAAATATCTTCCCAGTTCCAGTGTAAACAGACTTAGGAGTGTGAAAAAATGCGGTCATAAAATCTCTTTGAATAGGTGTTTTAGTTTATTCTGCATAGGGTGCTGTGTGCCAGAGCACATATTGCACATTCTACCATTTGGGCAGCCACCACATTTTACCAAAATGATTTCTGTGTCTCTGGTGGATAATTAAGCCCCAGCGAATGCTTTATCTTATTGACCTGTGTGTCCATGTGCTAGTTCACAGTGTTGGCACATGGAGGACACAATGCACATGTGTGACACAGAGACATTGTCTCATGAAATGCGCACCTCCAGAAGTTAAGTGCCTACTTCCTGCATTATGGTTTTCCCATAGATTTCATCTGAGGGCTTTTACCTTTATTCCTGATTGATCAGATGGGACATAGGATCCTAGTCCCTACAAATCTCTCTACTAAATGCTGTCCTTACCACAGTATCTCTGAGGAGCACGTAATAACCAGTTTACTTATCAGCTACTCTGAAAGCATGGCTCTGGTGTGTTACAGATCAATGATAAAGAAGTGCATTTACTGCTCAGGGATGTGCAGATAATCTATAGTATCTCCTGTCCATCCAATATGACGTATTGATGGAAATCTGCTGTACCTGAGAACATTATTTGTTGGGATGATAGGAAGCACTTGAAACAGTCTGTAAGGACTCGAGGTTATAAGGTGGGGAGAGTGTGTGCATCTCCCTCCAGGAAGACCACTAATGTGACAGAAAATACTGGTTAAACAGTATGAAGATGTGGACAAAGAGAACTGAAGGGGGGACATAAGTAGGTGAGGAAACTGGCTTGGCAGAATGGAAAACTGGAACTAAGCACCCACTCTGGCTGACACCACAAAGAAGCAAATTTGTTCCAAAGAAATATGGAAAGCACAGGATGTGAGCCTTTAGCACACAGAAGGGGTGGCTGGGCACCTGGAAGAGAGCCGAGAGCAGCAATGGTGGCTGAATGTCTCCTCCCCACCACACTGCACCACCAGGCAACCTGCCCCCGCTCCCACCGGTCCTTTCAAATGTTCTGCTGAAAACACCTCCAACTTGAAAGAGACAGAGACAAACACAGTCTGTGGCCCCAGAAGGGGGACACAATCAGTTCAGTTCATTGCACTACCCATAGTAATGCAGTCAGGGATGGCCATATTACCTAGTTCCAGTGAAAGTCACCCTTGGAACTTCTGCTGGAAATATTAAGTAAAAGATGAATTCCTCCTGCTGGAATTGCTAAAATGGTAGCATCTGAGGCTGCAGTGTCTGGTGGTCATCTCTCCCCAGAGAAGAGTCTGCCTGAGAATAAAGCCAAGTAAAAAGCTGATCAAAAAGATGAGAAATGGACTTGTGTTGGACTTTGTTTGGGCACCATGCCTGAAGCCATTATCCCTGATAAAACTAGCCAACAGTTATTGAGCAGTTACCATGTATCAGCCCTATTCTAAGAGATTTACTTATATTAAATCAATTAACCCTCACAGCAGCCCTATGATGTAGGTACTATAATTATCTCCACTTTACTGATGAGAAAAGTAGACAAGTAAACAGTAAAGTGAAGTTTCCAACTCAGAAAATTTGGCTCCAGAGCCTACAAATTTAAACCTTGTATGAATTATATAATCCCTGGTTGTTAGTTCTGTGAGTCAATAAATTCATTTAAGTCTGTTCTAGTTGGATTTCTTTCCCTTCTATCTGAGATACTTAACCAAACTATTCTCTTGTCTACAGAGAAACCTTGACTGATGGAAGCCTGTCAAACACATAAACATTATTGGTGTGAAATGCCTTTACAGACCATTCTCCTGTAAATCATTTTCAAGTAAAGAATTCTAAGGATGTATATAGGGAGTCCTTTTCTGAAAACTGAAAAACCCAAATCTCATGTTCTTTCTAAAGTCCAAAGGTTCAGTAACTCTTATTTCTGGATTTTTCCTAGGCCTATCCTTCCACCTTTCGTCTGGATTTGTCAGCTACTCAGCTGTGTGCTTGGCAAGGAATTCAGGTCTTAACCTCTTATACTATTTCTGATTTCCTTCCTCTAGAATAATCAAGCCAGAACTTTGCCCCATTTGGCTTCATGAGATGTATTTCAATTGAGGTGAGTATTTATTGTTGCAAGTGCTCTGGAGTGGTCTATTAAAAAATATTTACATGGTCAGTTAGTCCCCTTGTTTCTGCATGACTCTGCTTTTCCAGAGTAACCCCAGCCATTCCCAAGGCTTTCATGACCACCTATGCACTGAGATCCCCAAACTTCAGAAGGAGCTTTGATTCCTCTTCTGAACACCAGACCTATAATCCTGATTTCCCACTAAACATGTGCAACTGAAAATGCCACAGAAGCAAGAATACCAATACAGTCTCACTCTCTTCCATGCTGCTCCTCAGCCACATCCTCCTCGACCCATCTTTCAGCTGTTACTGGTCTTACCACCCACTCGGGATCTGATGACAGGCGACTTGGCTTTTCATCATCCTTGCTGCAACACTCGTGTTTAATTAGTTCCCAGATCCTGACAACACTTCCTGAAAGTGTGTCTCCAAGATGCCCTCTCCTCCCCCCCCCCCCCCCCCCACCTTACGTCTTGGCCTAACTACTGCCAAGAGCTTCCTAAACATCCTCTCACCACCAGGTCATTTCCATCCCAATGTGCCCTTCCCAACACCATCTCTCTTTAAAAGACATTCCAGAGTCTTGGAGAAAATGGCACAGTAGGTAAGTTCAAGCAGTAAGGAAACCCTTTTTTTTTT
Organism: Tonatia bakeri; assembly: GCA_004024845.1. Classification (NCBI taxonomy): domain Eukaryota; kingdom Metazoa; phylum Chordata; class Mammalia; order Chiroptera; family Phyllostomidae; genus Tonatia; species Tonatia bakeri. Next base: position 143,453 of record PVIA01003209.1, on the reverse strand, counting down.
TTTTTTTTGAATTCCCTTTAAAATACCCTCAAACAACCAGTAAGAGGATGGTGTGATATCTCCCCTAACAGGATAAAATCGATCGCACTTTGAATCAGGGTCGAGTTTATATTAATTGCAGCGTCTTTTGAAATAGATCTAAAAACATATCTTCTTATATTGCAGGCTTGTTGAAAAAAACTCAATTACTTTGTTATTGCCTAAAGAAAGATAAACCCTAACATTTTAAAAATTTGTTGTTTAGAAGTAATTTCAAACCCTCAGGAAAGTTGCAATAAAAATAGTACAAGGAGAGCTTCCAGCCAAGATGGAGATGTAGGTAGACACACTGTGCCTCCTCACACAACCAAAAGAAGGACAATAGTAATTTAAAAACAAAAAAAAAACCAGAACTGACAGAAAATTGAACTGTATGGAAGTCCAACAACCAAGGAGTTAAAGAAGACACATTCATCCAGACCAGTAGGAGAGGCGGAGACGGGCAGCTGGGTGGAGAGGACTTGTGGCAAGGCAGCAGCTGGCGGACACAGTGAGGCAGCAGATTGTGGAGTGGGTGGTCCCACATTCAAGGGCAGGAAAAACTAGAGAGAGAGACAGACCACACAACTCAGGGTTCCAGTGTGGGGAAATAAAGCCTCAAACCACTGATTAAAAACACCTGTGGGGTTTGCAGCAGCAGAAGAAACTCACATTCGCACAGAAGAGTTTGTTGGAGAGACCCAAAGGTCCTAGAATGTGTACAAATCCACCCACCCAGGAATCAGCACTTTGCTTGTGGGTAGTGGGGGAAGTGACTGAAATCCAGCAGAGAGTGGAGCAAGCACTGTTGTTCCCTCTAGGACCCCTTCCCCACATACAGCATCACAACACAGCTATGTGGGTTACCCTGCCCAGGTGAATACCTAAGGCTCCACCCCTTACTATGTAACAAGTATGCTGAGGTAAAAAAAAAAAAAAAAAAAATGGCCCAAATGAAAGAACAGATCAAAACTCCAGAAAAAATACAACTAAGTGACAAAGAAATGGCTGGCATAGCTCAGTGGATTGAATGCGGGCTGCGAACCAAAGCATCTCAGGTTTGATTCCCAGTCAGGGCACATGCCTGGGTTGCAGGCCACGGCCCCCGGTAACCACACACTGATGTTTCTCTCTCTCTCTCTCTTTCTCCCTCCCTTCCCTCTCTAAAAAATAAATAAATAAAATCTTAAAAAAAAAGAAATAGCCAACCTATCAGATGCACAGTTCAAAACACTGGTAATCAGGATGCTCACAGAACTGGTTGAATTTGGTCGCAAGTTAGATGAAAAAATGAAGGCTACACTAAGTGAAATAAAGGAAAATATACAGGGAACCAATAGTGATGGGGAGAAAACTGGGACTCAAATCAATGGTGTGGACAAGAAGGAAAAAAAAAAAAACATCCAAACAGAAAAGAATGAAGAAACAAGAATTCAAAAAATGAAGAGAGGCTTAAGAACCTCTAGGACATCTTTAGACATTCCAACATCAAAATTATAGAGGTACCAGAAAGAGAAGAGGAAGAGTAACAAATTGAAAACTTATTTGAACAAGTAATGAAGGAGAACTTCCCCAATCTGGAGAAGGAAATAGACTTCCAGGAAAGCCAGGAAGCTCAGAGAGTCCCAAAGAAGTTGGACCCAAGGAGGAACACACCAAGGCACATCATAATTATATTAGCCAAGGTTAAAATGAAGGAGAGAATCTTAGAAGAAGAAAGAGATAAGGAGACAGTAACCTACAAAGGAGTTCCCATGAGACTGTCAGCTGATTTCTCAAAAGGGACCTTACATGCAAGAAGGGGCTAGAAAGAAGTATTTCAAGTCGTGAAAGGCAAGGACCTACATTCAAGATTGCTCTATCTACCAAAGCTATCATTTAGAATGGAAGGGCAGATAAAGTGCTTCTCAGATAAGGTCAAGTTAAAGGAGTTCATCGTCACGAGTCCTTATTTTATGAAATGTTAAAGGGACTTATCTAGGAAAAAGAAGATAAAAAACATGAACAGTAAAATGACAGCAAGCTCACAATTATTAACAACCACACCTAAAACAAAAACAAAAGCAAACCAAGCAAACAACTAGAACAGGAACAGAACCATAGAAATGGAGATCACATGTAGGGTTATCAACAGGGGTGTGGGAGGTGGAGAGGGGGAAAAGGTACAGAGAATAAGTAGCATAGATGATAGGTAGAAAATAGACAGGGGGAGGGTAAGAATAGTATGGGAAATGTAGAAGTCAAGAACTTATGACACATGGACATGAACTAAAGGGGGGGAATGTGGGTGGGAGAGGGTGTGCAGGGTGGAGGGGAGTGAAGGGGAAAATGGGACAACTGTAATAGCATAATCAATAAAATATATTAAAAAAATAGTACAAGGAATACCTGTATATGTTTTACCCAGATTCGACTACTGTTACCATTTTGTCTCTTCTGTTTTATCATTTGCTATATATTAGCATTCACACAGACACACACCAAGTTATTTTTCAGAATACTTCAGAATACACTGTACCTATCTTGGCCTTTCACCTTTAAATAATTCCATGTATATCTCTAAGAATAAGAGGTGCTTTTATATAACCAAAGTACAGTTATCCTCTCCACTAAATTTAGCACCAATTCAATACTTTAATCTACTGTCTGGATTCCAATATTGTCCATTGACCCAATAAAGTTCTTTATTGCTTGTTTGTTCCCTCTAGTACAGGACCTGATCGAGAGTTAGAGTTTGCATTTCATTGCTACGTCTCTTTAGTCTCCTTTAATCTGGAATATTCCCACAACCTTTATCTTTTACGACATTGAAATATTTTGAAGAATACAGTTTCTTCTTTTTCTTTTACATAGAACTTTCCTCATTTGGAGTTGCCTGATGTTTCCTCATGATTAGATTCAAATGAAGTGTTCCCTGATCAAATACTATATAAGTAATATCCCTTCCTTCTTAGGTAACACATCTAGGAAGCCCAACTATTTTCAATGTGGCATTCGAGGTCTTTACATTCTGACCCTTCTTAGAGTCTACACATGCCTTCGGGTACTGACAACTGAACCCTGTCTGGCTGACCTCCTAGGGATCAGCCAGTGCAGCATCTGTTTGGCTGTCCAAAGCTCATTCCTTTGGGAAATGCCCTCCCCCAAATGTCTTACTAATTCTGCTCTCTCTTCATGGTTTTCATGGGGTAGATTCCCAACTCTCTGGTTCCTGAGATACTATCAGGAACCAGGAAGAGTCAGTTAAAGTCCTTCCTCTCCCTATCCACAGAAATACAATCAAGGCTGAGCATACATCCCAAATTAGGCCATGATAGCCTTTTCCTGTACCTCTCTGGACATACCTTTTTCCTTGGAGCTTTATGAATGATGAGGAGCGTATGTGTGAATCTGTGGAGGAAGGGCATCTCATCACATCCTTCTTGAGAAAGAGAAACGAGTGTAGGTATAAGTTGAAGTGTGCGTGTGAAAGAAAGAGATAGGTGATGGCATCATTTAAGTGCCTGATTTCTGCCATACCTGAAGCCTTTCTTACCTGGGATTTTCAGCTGCTTGAGCTGGTAAATTCCTGGACTGCTTAAGCTGAAAGTGGGTGACTATGTCTTGCAAATCACAAGGATCTAACTCTATCTCCATTTTCACACTGGTCTGTGTTGCTGAAGTCCTAGCATGACTACAGACTGGGCAGTAATAGATGATACACTGACTCTTCAACATTGTGCACATTTATCCAGAGATTCAGCCACCATTTCTTAAACTCTGTGTTCACATATCACAATACAGATTGTTCAACCTTGCTCATGAGTAGTCTGGTAGGAGAGACAAATACATAACTATTTAAAATTATATTTTAAACAGAAAGTTCTATATGCATTTTTGAAAACACAGGATATGTCTAAAGTAGTTCCTGGAGGAAAATTCATAGTTATAAATGTTAAAAAAAAGTTAATTCCACAAATAAAAATAAATTATACTTGAGCTTAAGGATCTAGAAAAATAACAAATCAAATGCAAAAAAACCAGATGGCATCAATTTACAAAGAGAGAAGGAGAGATTACTAGATTATGAAATAGACAAAAAATAGTTGAAATGATGAATACAATCCCAAACATAGCTGTCTGGAAAATATCTACTTACTAATCAAGAGAAGAGCAAAATACAAATTCATAATGCTGAAGTAAAAATGGAGAAATAGTCTCAAATGCAGAGGTAATTCCATTTTTCAAGAAAAAAGTATATATCTAGAAAGTCAGAAGTGAATTCTATTAAACCTTCAAAAGAGAGTCTTATGTCATTTAAGCCATTACAGAGTATTCTTGGAAAGCATAAAGTGATAAATGCTCAGAGAGAATTCTTAAAACCTTATCAGAGTACTTCAGCAGGAGCATTTCACTAGTGCTCAGAGTCTGACTATGAATTCATCAAATGGACAAGACAGGGATGTTCATCCCAGGTTAACAGGAATTTGGGGGTGGGAGAAGTCCTGGCCATATGAATAGATGAAGAAAATAAATACTCATCAAATGGCACAAGCCTGGAAAAAGTGAAAAAAGGATTGTCAAGACCAGGAATGGAAAATACTCCAGTAACATGGAGTGATGGAGATAAATCTAAAAATATTTGCAGATGATACTAAACACTATTGTTAAGTCCAAGAAAGTAGTTGTCACATCTGTGATACCAGTAATTCAACCCCTACTCAATATGACTCAGAAATATGATGTGGTCTGTACACTTGATATAGTTAGTGCTGAGGTTTAAAGGAATATCATTTTTTGCTTTTTTAAGAGGGAGTGAACATATCCACAGGAAGACTAGGATAATGAGAAGCCACCTGGTGGAATCTGTTATTTTGCTTTATACACATTCTTTGGGGAACAATATTTATTTCTCCTCAGGGAAGCATCCTCCCCTCCACCATTTTCAGCACATGCTGGGCCTTAAAATCAGATCCAGCCATACCCAATCACAGTTGTGTCTTCCTGCGAAAAACTGGCTGTAGTTTTTACTTTTTAGACTCATGATCACCAAACCAGGTCAGACTTCAGCTGGAACTATTGTGAATATACTTACTTTCTGCTGGGCTTCTGAGCTGAAGGGACATTAGGTCTGGGGCTGCCAGGACACAGTGACCATGAAGCCAGTGGAGAAAACATCATAAATAATAGATGGAGAAGGACAGGGTCTTATCACCATGAATGAGAACCTCTGTCTAGTCTTTCTCAAAGTCACTATGAATGTTCCAGTTATGTGTCTCTACAAATACTCTTTAACTGGTTTGAATTCAGTGTCTGCCACTCACCACCAAAATATTTCTAGCCAATTCAACCTTATAAACTTACCATATGAGAAATTATTAAAGGAACTATTAATTTTGAAATTGAAATGGCATAGGGAGATTATTTCTGCTTTGTTAAACTCTCAAAAACCATTTCATAGGAATCAAGAATGAGGTAAGAATGACCTGCATCATTTGTATTATTTGCATTTGTCTACAGGTTTAAATATTTTGTTCTCTTTGCTGATGTAATTAACTACAAATCTAGAAAGTCTAAGAAGCTGCAGATAAAAAAGTCATTTTAATTTGATAAAGTGGCTAGATGTAAGATAAATACAAAACATCAACACATTTTCTAAATCAAGCACTAACTAGTTAGAAATGAAAATTAAAAAATCATATTCATAAATAAGATAAAATACTTAAAATGCATTAAACCAAGAAGATATGGAACTTATATGAAGAAATCTATAAAACTGTATTTATATTGATTGATTGATTATATTGATAAGAGTATCAATCTAGATATCAATAAGGTGAAAAATCTATTATGCCCAGGGATGAAATGACTTAATGTATTAAAATATTAATTACTTGAAAATTGCCATATTAATGTCATTTCAATTTGAATACCAATTTTTTGTTAATTTTATAAAATGATATCAGTTTTCACATGGAAGAATAAATTTCCTAGAATAACTAAAAATATGAGTCAAGAATAATAGTGAGGAATTACTTTGCTCACACGGTATTAACACATACTGTGAAATCACCATAATTAAAACAATGTGAAATTAATACAAATAAATAAATGGGTTGGGAGGCAGGGAATAAACCTTGAGATAAATTGCATTATATATGACAATTGTATATGATACAATGTCAATAATTAAAGTATAGTTGTTGCTTTTTTATTTAATAAATGGTGCTGGCACAACTGGCTACTATCTGGAAAAAATAGAAGCCATTACCTTATACTGAATATTAAACTTTAAATAGATTAGAAACTAAATGTAAAAAGAAATAATATAGCTAAAATCCTAGGTTATAATCTAAAATGGTGTGCATATCTCTAGAAATTTAAACCACACAAAACACCTAGAAGCTGTAAAACTCTGTCCTAGCACTCTGTCTTCTTAGTCTTATCCCAGCCCTCTGAGCAGGACAGGTGCAAAGCAGTCGCATCACAAAAGGAGAATTCTCCTAGACTCCAGGAAGGTATCAAGGTATAGTGTGGTCATCACCAGCACCTGCAGAAAATTGCTGTAACCAACGAGAAGGCATTTGGTCCCAAATCTTATCTGGTTTCTGATCATATTTCTTCACTTGTTTCCAGCCCCCAAAAGAATTTCCTGTATCATCATCTACACAGATTATGTATTGGTCCATTTGATCTACAATATACCATTGTTCATAAGGAGGAAGAACAAATCAGTGGAAGCAAAGGTGCTTCTTGGCAAGGTGATACGGGGTCGCTGTTCCAATACATAGTCCTGGTAGTTTGGGCAAAATGGAAGCAGAGGCATCAGAAGAGAATAAAGAAAACTCACGTTAATTTTTCCCCTACTATGTGCAAAATACTTTCAATATCTCATCCAAAAAATAAAACCAAAACAGTGTGTGCCGTTATTCCTGTCTCATAAATGTGTAGACTAGGGCTCAGCAAGGTTAAGTATTTTGCTCAAGGTCACTGGGGTAAGTTTCCTGATGTATCTATCTCCCTGCCTGTTTTCTCCTATCAGCACTCAGTCCTCTCTTTGAGAAACCATTCACCCCAAATCTCAGTCCTTGTGCATCTGGGGTGGGCGCATGGCTGAGGTATAGAAAATTGCTTTGTTTCATCCCCTGGCCAGTGACTAGTAGAGATAAACCTGGAACTCTGGTCTGTCCTATTAGAGCCTGGTTTAAAATTTTGTTGCAATTGTTGAAAAACAAAAGTTCTTTCCACTCAGGCAGCTGACTGAGCTGGTAAACTGTATGCCTAGAGATGCTTGAAGCCACTCAGGGGACAGAGTCAACTTGAGAACTGAGCTGAATAGATGAAAGCATAATCAAGAGCTGGGGCAAGAGACAGTCTTGAATGTTTAATTCGAGCCCCTGGATCCAGCCATACCTGAAACAAATGCTGCGTTTGGACTTTGTAGATATATAAACCAATGATTTCTTGTATGTACTAAAATTATTTTACATTGGGCTGCTGCCTTCTACTCAGAAAATTGAGTCACCACAGAACAAAGAAGTGGTAGAGTCAAGATGCAAATGTCTTTCTGCCTCGAAAGGTCAAGACCTTTCCACAAGTCCACTCTTCCTGGAACAGCACTATTTATTAGTTGGAGGAAAATAGTGCAATTCATTAAAGAATCTGCTGTGATGCCTGCCATCTCCTTAGCCTGCTGTGAACACTGCACTGTCTTTTATGAGCAGAAAGATCATTCTGGGAAAGCTAATGGAAATGAGATTTAAATTGTATTCAGAAAAACAGTGAAATCAGTTCCCAAGTGTTTGGGTTTATTCAATAGGTCACGGTACTCAGGCAAAAGAACAAGCTGGAGTGGATCGAACAATGGGCTGTTCAGCTGTGCGATTTCAGGCAAGAGGGTGTAGTTCTCTGAGCCTTCATTTTTTCTTTTCCTCCAGCAGAGCTTTTGTGAGATGAAAATAAGATCTTGGCTGTTAAAGTGTTTTATTTTTCTTAATTGCAAAGGGCTATAATGTAATATTATTCAATGTTGCTGGGGTATTTAAGTACAGTTTAGATTTCTAATTATATATTAATACAACTTATAATAGCAAGTCTTCAGACTCAGCATTAAAAATAAATAACATATTTAAAGAAATGAATATTGGTTAAAAAATAAGTAAGTAGGATCAGTTAATTGCATTTACTAATAGTAGAAATTAGCTCAAAGGCAGTATTGGAAAGATAAAAATGGAGATATAAATAAGCACTATACATTATGTTCGCTTTATTTTTTTATTGTATGAAATAGTAAGATATGTAGATAATATAAATAAGATAAAATAGGCAATAAGGGAATTAATAAGTTATAATAAGATTGAAAAAGGATTAAAAACACCAAACAAGACTACTTAGAATAAAAATAAAAATGTGATAAGGTACTAATAGGGAAAGGAGGAATACATTATAAAACTAAGAGAGTTAAATAAAATAATGTGTTAAGAAGAATGGAAGGACTTTGCCCATGTACCTGACACTGGCTGCAAGCATTAGCAAGTGTTAGGTGCTAGTGTCTTATATTGTGTCTCAGTTATTCTGAAAGGAACACTTCAAGCTCAGGACCAACACCCCCATTATACAAGCGAGAGAGCTGAGGCTATGAGAGGTTGAAGATGCTCCCAAGGTGTCACAGCAGGTAAAGAGGAGCTTGGAAGGGAATCCAGCCTTCTGGTTTCTGCTTTCCTCCTTACTGCCTCTAAAACAGCTGGTCCCCCCCTCAGTGCCCCCAAAGGGTGGTCCCTGTAGTGGGTGTCTTTGGGATTTCAAGATGGAATTGATATCCTCCAGATGTCAGGTAAAAGATGGAGCTCAGAATCCACCCCCATTATTTCAGCAACATCCCCATTTCCCCTTCAGGAATCAATGCCTACTAATGCTCAGCCCACACACAGCTCAGAACCAGGCCTCAGGCAACCAGCTTATTGCTTTCACTTGCAACAGTAATTGGTTCCAGCAGGGCAGGTGACCCAAGCCTGGCTGATCACAGCCACCTCTCAGAGTTCAAAGGTTTCTGTTGAGCTCATGGAGAATTAGAGTCTCACCCTGCCCCACCGCATCCCAGTCCATCCAACTTGTCTTAAACCGAAGTAGGTAAGTCACAAGGCAGCAGCCCCACAGCTGCCACAGAGGGAGGACCTGCCTGGAAATGGGCCAAATGAAGTGCAAGACATCCCTGAGCAGCTGGGGAAGGTGCATCCTAGTTCTACACCCTCAGTCAGGCCGCACCTGCAGCAAAATGACCTCTGCACCTCACAAGTGTTCGAGCCAATATGTCTGGGTTTCTTTTCCTTACAACCTAAAACTTACAGAGACATCAACCCAAATACTTGTATCCCTATTATGAGAGGCCCTCTCACCCTGCTCTCAAAGCCCCACCAAGATGTGACTTGTGTGGCCCATGTGTGTCAGTTTTAGACCACTGTGGCCCTAACTGGGAGCTCCCATCCTATTGCAAACTACTTGGATGTTTCCTTTGAAGACTGGACATGGTGACTATATGCCTAAGAAGGTCACAGATTCCCTTCTGTTTTGGGTTTCTGCGGAAAGAGATAAACGTGGATTCAAATATTAGCTTTGTCACCTAGAAGCACAATCCTTAGCAAGTTAGTGGTTTCTCCATACCTCTGTGCCTTGATATATACTATTCCCTCTACCTGATTACTCTTCCTGCCCTATTCCACCTCTCTGTTTGCCTGGCTGAACACTGCTTATCATCCAGATCTCAGCTTAGATATCACTTCCTCCAGGAAACTCTCCTTGATTTCTCACACTAAAGTCTAAATGAGGTTCACCTTTTCCAGTTTCTATTCTTTCCTTGTCTCCTCTCTTGTCTCACTACTATAAATATCTAGTCCCCCTACCAGAATAGAAGCCCTGTTAGGGCAGGGAGTATACAATAGTGTTGACTATTAGATCTTCACTGTGAACTAGCACAGTATAAAAGTTTTGATGAATAAACCACTGTCTCAGCCTTGTCATTTACTTGTGTATAATAGACATAACAGTAACTAACCTCATAGGATTGCCTGGAGAGTTAACTCAGTGTGTAAGTAGCCCAGCATATGCTGTGCACACAGTGGGTGCTCAATAAATGTTAATTCCCTTCTCCATCACTTTAGCCTTTCTAATAGATTTGTTTCTTATGGAGTCACTTTTCTGCTATTCTCTAACTTCATATCCCTGATTACCATTACTAAAGCTAATATTATCCTCACTGTATCCTCAGGAGATCAGGACAACTCAGGGGTTAATGGTAATTTATCTCAGTTTGACAGTAATTCTTGGGTCACAGTCACCAGAAAAACCTCTTTTTTTTTCTTAGTAGCTGTTAACACAGAAATTAAGTGATTAAAAGTATTAAATATCATGTATAATAAATAGTGCCACTATATAACAGTGTCCCTAGTATTTTCTTTGAGTAGCTACCTTTTGCATTAATTGAAGCAAGAAGTGCTTGCTTGAATACCTACTTAGTATCCTACTCATAAACACATGTGCAGCCTGAGTGCACTGGCTCAGTGGGTTTAAATTAGTTGGTATCATTGTTATTGATGATACGAGGGTTCAGAGAGCATTCTGAGGCTATAAGGAGAACAGCAATGCTCCAGGTGTCTGTGTTCTCTGTAGGCATGGACACAGGGTTTGGCCAGGGTGTGGGGTAAGCTGACTGCAGGGTCTTACACCAAAAGCCACTTGATGGAGACCCTGGCATTACAGTGCTGAAAGGGATGGGGACTGGTCCTGCTGTGAGCCTAAGGCAGAGCACAACACTGTCGCTGAACATCTATTATATATGAAGCAATGTAAAACACAATGGTGAAAGGCACAGGCCCCATAGTCAAGCAGGGGTGGGCTTTGAATCCAGCTTTGACATCCCTACATATCCTTGAGCCTCTGACCTGATATTTCTTTATTTGAAAAATGGAAATGATAACAACACCTGACTCATTAGGCTATTGTGAGAATAAAATGCACCTAATTCACTTGGCACAGTGACAAATTTTAGATATTATTATTATTACTACTACTATTACTATTACTATTGTAATCCATGTGTGATATAATTTCATCTTCACACTGCTCCTATTAGGTTGGCATTATTATCCTACTAAAAGGCTCACTGAATTTAGGGACAAGATATTTAGGCTCTAAGTTGTTTCGAATGGCCCAAGTCCAGAACACTGACAACATCAAATACTGGTGAGGATGTAGAATGACAGGAATTCTCTATCATTGCTGGTGGGAATGCAAAATGGTGCAGCAACTTTGGAAGATAGTGTGGCAGTTTCATACAAAACTAAACAGACTTTTACCATATGATCTAGCATTTGTGCTCCTTGGTATTTACCCAAAGGACTTAAAGACTCGTATCCACACAAAACCAGCATGTGAATATTTACAGCAGTTTTATTCATAATTGCCAAAACTTCAAAGCAACCAAGAAGTCCCTCAGTAGGTGATGGATGAATAAACTGTGGCCCATCCAGACAATGGACTATTCAGTGCTCAAAAAGAATGAGCTATCAGACCATGAGAAGACACAGAGGACCCTTAAATTCATGTGACTAAGTGATAGAAGCCAATCTGAAAAGGCTACATACTATATGATTCTAACCCCATGGCATTCTGGAAAAGGCAAAACTATAGAGACATTAAAAATGTCAGTACTTGCCAGGGTTCAGAATGTTGGATAAATAGGAGGAGCACAGAGGATTTTTAGAGCAGTGAAACTATCCTATATGGTGCTACAGTGGTTGATATATGTCTATAAGTTTGTCCAAACAAATTTATGTTGTCCATGGAATATACAACATTGAGAGTGAATGTATACTATGGACTTGAAATAATTAAAAACAAAAACAAAAAACTGTCCCAGTGATTAAGTAGCCACATCACCTTAGAACATGCATTCAATCTCTGTGGAAGCCCATGTTCTTCTCCATAAAATGGGAATAAACAACCAAGGAGAGGTCACAATGAGTTTAAATAAGGTCATGCATTAGAAAGCCTCTGGCTCAGGATAGGTGACCACAAATTAAGTGTTAGACCCAAGACTAAGAGGTATCCACAGTCGCTGGGGGCCCTAGCTTGCAGGAGGGTGTCTGTTCTGGGAGGCACAGAGCCAGTGCTGGCGGAGGGGAGGAAGCTGGCACTGTTTACATTCCTAATTAAAGGAACCAAGGCTTCAGCACAGCCAGGTGTCATTCCAACAGACAAGGTTAATAGGATGCGAATGGGCCCAGCTGCTCTCCCATGAGAGGCTTGTAGCCGAAGTCAGAAGAATTAGCCAGCAGCCTGGCTGTGCTGATCAACATCAGCTGTTACAGAAATGGGTTAAAATTCAATGTTGCAGATTCTATGTGTCTCCCACAGCCTCCTCCAGTTTGCAGTAAGTCTGTTTCACAAAAAGGTGCTGCCACAGGGGTGCGGAGATGGGCAGGGCAGAACTGAGTCAGACATTTGGCCAGTGGCTTCCAACATTGTCCCCTTCCCCCTAGTGGTGACACTCATGAAGAAGAAAGCAATTGGCTCTTAGAGCATAAGCTTTGGAGTTCACATCCATGTGCTGGACCCCACCTCTGCCACTTTCAAGTCGTGCGGATGACAGCAAGCCATGCACCCATTCTGGAACTCAGTCTCCTCATCTGTAATATGGGAATAGTCCTTTCAGGACTATTGCTGTGAGGATAGAGCACTTACAGGCGTATAGTTAACTAGCTCAATAAACATTAGTGAAAATTGTTAGCAGTATTGCTTTAATGGGCTACCTGGGCAAGTCCTGCACCCAGGCATCCATCAATTTGCAGTCTGTGCCCTGCCAGCCACAGACACTTTAACCAGACCGATTAACAACCTGTTTCTGATCAATGATTTATGGTTTATGTTTCCCTGTTAATGGAATGTAATTGCCAAGCCCAGGACGGAGCATGGTGGCAAAACAAACCACCATCTGAAAATTATATCCCAGGTCCCACAAGCAAAGCCGCAGCCGCACGCCAGAATGTCTATAAGCAGTGGTGAGTGCCACCAGTCCTGGCCTTCAAGGGGCTTGTTTTGCTTGGAGGTGGAGGAGGCGCTCCTCACAGTGTGTTCTTCTCCATAAAATTAACGCCATAGCAGGACGCCAAATGGCCTTGGCTAATGTGCTTTTGAATGAGGACTAAATTTTATTCATAAGCATCAGTGTCAGGACTAAAATAACATTTTTATAGACACTATGAGCATAAACAGCAGTGCTGACTCAAAAAAGACTGCCACTGAATTGACTTGTTTTCCTCCAAGTGGCTGCTCAGACAGCAGCAGACTGGCATCCAGAGAGCTGGGGCTTGGGTTGTGCCTCTGGCCTCTCCCATTTTGTGACATTCTAGGGGGGTGGAGGGCAAATTAACTAAAACAAAAAAGAAAATAAAACACTCCCCAACCTTCAGTCATATCATCTTTAAAGTGGGGCTAATTACAAACCCAACCTCAAAGAGATGTTGTGACTATTAAACTCACCTGTTCATTCATCCATAATGTGAGTTTTCCATACCTGGCTCTGGGGACACAGCAGTTATCCAGACAGAAACAACCAGCTCTCATGGAACTTACACTCACTCTCGTGGGAGAAGACAGGCAATAGAAAATGAACAAGTGTGTTGGATACTATGTTAGAAGAAAAAAAAATATGTTATTGAGAAAAATTAACCAGAAGGAGGCAAGTGGGAGCACCAGTGAAGTGGGGTAGGGGACGCAGGCAATTTTAAATAAGGTGGTCAGAGGTGACCATACTGAGATGACCTTTAAATAACCCTGGGGGGGGTAGGTCTTTATAGATCAGAACTTGAGTCAGGAGCCAGACTCACCCAGGAAACATCCATTATGTGGTAGCTATCACTGTTGTTGAGCCGTTGCTGTTGTTACTGGAAGGATGGTGTGAAAATAGGTCTGTGAGAGAGCTTTCCAACTGCCAAGGGCTGTCAGCCCAAGTTGATGGCCTCTTGTGCATAAATATTGGAGCAGACTTTTGACACCCATCCTGCAATCAACAATGATTCTAACTAACATGAGTACAGTGGGTGGGAGAAGCTTCATTTGATCCCAGGAAGCCCAGAGTGTCCTGACACATTTGTTTAACAGCAAGTCCCTACTACCCCCTAGAGTGTCCAGTATGTGGCGGACACTCAGATATTTGTGTGATGACTAAACAAGATCAAGGGATGCAGGAGGCGAGTAGAAGCCTTGGTTTTCCAATCACTACCTGAATTCTTGAAAATCTATCTTGTTAGTTAAGTTCTTGACTTCCTAGAGATTCCTAAAAAGTTGAAAATCTTAGATTTTTGTCCCCTCTATCTAGAATCAGAAGACCAAAGTGAAACACAAAGTTGACACTTCCTAACTGTGTGATGTTGGGAAATGTCACTTTCCCTTAAGTGTGGATTACAAGAGTACTTGATGAGTCACAAAACCAGCATGGGGGTAGAAATGAGACTTACATGCAGGTCTTTCTGACTTAAAGTCAGGATGAGAGCATGACTCTGTTAGAAGCACAAGTATAAGTAAAAAACATAAGACTCCATACAACTTGACCCTATCTTAGCTATCTAATTGTATTTCTGACAACAGGAAGACCATGGACTCTCAATTCAGAGAGGAATGTTATGCAAGTTAGTTACCTTCATCTACAAAAGGAAAATCCAACTGATCTCACAACATTGAGGAAATTGGAAATATAAATATGACACAAGCACAATGCTGAGCACTCTTAGGACATTAATGGCTTCAGTATTATCATCTCCACTTTGCAGAACAGGAGACTGAGCCCCAGAAAGTAAAGGTTTTGACCAATGTCATATAGCTAGAAAATTCTGATGAAATGCAAGCAGTCTGACTCCATCCAGATCTTGTGCTACGAATGTCTACTATACAGAACCCATAAAGGAGCTGGATCCCTTCTGCGCACACAGAAGGTATTTAATCAAGAGACATGAGCCTTGACACTTGTGTAAGGCAAACCCTTTCCTTAGTGATTGTACTTGTGGCTCCTATTCCCATTTCTATGCTCCCTGCCTCAAGCGTCTTTCCTACATCTCAACGTAGTATCCTCCATGTTTATTAAAGTTAAAGGGAAGCCAATAAAGATGGTAATGGGATGACTAGGCTGATCTTAAACTCCAAATATTCACCTAAAGTGCAAGTATGTTTCTTAGTTTCCTTGTTTGCTGCTTTGCTGACTGATAATATCCCTCACCTCTTCTTCAGAAAACAGTCTCCAATTTTCTTTTGAGTGAGCCATCACATCCGAGCATCATTCCAGGTGGTTTATCAGAAGTTAAACTGCAACCCCAAGCTCCAGGAATAAGATGCCATCCAACCTTGGCCAATTAATATACCTCAAGATGTTTGCTAAACTGATATTGGGAAACAATTTTTATGCTGGAGTGTCCAAGCAGCTAGGGTGTGAACCCTGGAGTTGCCTGTTATCATTTTTCCCTTACTGAGGAGAGCCTGGATGAGAATCAAGAGTAAAACAAAAGGAGACACACACTCAATTCCATTGTTGAATTCCTAGATCCAGCCATACCTGAATCTGTTAAGTGCTCCAATATATTTTTTCCTAAAGCCATTTTGAGTTGGGTTTTTGTCACTTGCAGTTAAAAGACCCTTAAAGGACACACATTCTTTAAGATTTTAGCCCTGCAGTCTAACCCTTTTGTAATTATATGTTACAAGGAATGTATTCTGTTACCAAGAGATATACAGACTCCTTAGGGACAGTAGCAGATTCTATTCTAAGGCACTGAGGGTACTTAGTGTCTGATTACATTACTGAAAAAAGCTTGTTCAGCAGTGTTGGGACTTTATGTTTATAGCTTCTTTGGTGTTATGGACAGAGATAGGGATACTAAACTAGGTTCCAGTACAGGTTCATCAGCTTACCTACTGAATGGCCCATGGCCAAATCCTTTCGCCTATCTAAGCCTCAGTGTCCTCACATACACTGGAAAAAACTATAATATCTAGACTTTGTGTGTAAAAATAAAGTAGTAAGAATCATTTCTTGAGAGAGGCAAGCAGTTTCTTTTACTCCCTCCCCTTTTCCTTGGCCCCTACCTCTGCGTCTATGCACACAGGCAAATGTACCTGCTATTCCAGGCAAATGAACAAGTGGAAATGAAGTTGTCCAGACAGACATGTGGAAGATAATGGAGGCCCATGGGACTGGTCGATACTGTGCAACAGGAAGAGCACGAGCTTCATCTAGGGCCCTTGTGCAATGAAATGAAAGGATGTGTGGGACAGCCATTTGCAAACTGCACATCGCTATAGGTATGTGAATCAGGGGATAAGCTTTCCTTAGGCCAGCAACCAGTTATAAATCCTTCTCAAAATTCAAACAAATCCCTGAGTACATGTTTTCCTTCACTGGCCCAATAAACTGTGACAAAATGCACAAAAATTCACGGGGCACCTCCTAAGTGTTGGACACTACACTAAATATTTCACACAAATTTCTAATCATCACAAGTCATTCAAAAGACATGTACTGATTCCTGGCTATAGGCCTCTTACTGGGGGAGGGGGGGAGGGGGGGATGAGGTTAAAGGAATGGCCCTAAGAAGCTCTGACTAGGGAAGGAGAAGAATGTGCGTGATGCTGAATGGAGCCCCATGTGGCAGACACTGCCAGCTTTCCCATACTCCTGGGACACACCAGCCAGAACCAGTGGCTTATGGGAGTTGATGCCCAAATATCCAGCTCCCCTTGAGGATCAAGTTTTACATTGACTCCCAGATTCTCCAGTGGGATTAAGATCCCACAGCACTAACCCATCATGGGATGGCTTCCCTGTTTCCTCTCCCTTTGCCACCCCCTTAATGCTGTCTCCTGGAATTAGATCCAAAGAAAATATTTGCCCTTGAGTCCTCATCTTAGGGTCAGCTTTTGGGACAACCCAAGCTAAGACATCTAGTCCACTTTATAGATGAGGAAACTGAGGCTAAAGGTAACTTGGGTGCATCTCCCAAGCCCTCGCAGTTGGATACCGAGGTTCACACCAGGTCATGTAACTGCATGCACACCCAGGGAACCCTGGGGGCAACTCCAGATGAGAGGACCTCTTCTGGGATTTCCCACCATAGACTCCAATGTTGGCAAGCACTGCTTTTTTCCCTTCAGAAGATGAAACACCAGGTTACACTAAGTGGTGAGTAGAGCACTTTGCTTACCTTAATTAATACTCATTGAGATTCACTGAGGGCCAAGTGCTGACCCATGCCATGCAATAAGCATTAACTCAGGACAATGACATGTATCATAACCTCAGATGCCTGGTTGTGAAAATGGAGGCAGATACTTATCCTCAGATCCACAGCTGAAGAAAGCAACTCAAGGGGTTATGAGAATGAGGGTTAAAAAGAAAGAAGGCTAGAATACCACAGGGTATCTCCCTAACTCACCCTTGACTTCTCTCTGCAGTTTCAGCCCCACCTGACCTTGGGGTCATTCTTGATAGGCCTCATGTTCACCCACCACTGTCTGTGGGATAAGTTTGCTGCTGGGGCTGCAACCTCTACAATGGCCCCAGCCATGATGCTTCCAGCTGGTCATTCCATGTGAAGTGCTCCCCTCACCCTGAATGTGGACTCCACTCCCTGCTCATTCTGACAGAATATGGCAGCCTGAGGTGGGGTCTTCTGTGATGAGAATGTGCTGTCCTCACTTCCTCTTTTGCTCTCACTCACTCTAGTGTTTTTACTTGCTTACTCTGAGGAGAGCCATCTTGTGAGCTGCCCTATGGAGCCATTCATGTGGCTAAGAACTGATGGCAACCCCTGGCCAACATCCTGTACAGAACTGAATTTCGTCAATGATTATGGGAGGGAGCTTGAAACTGGATGCCCCCCTAGAGCCTAAGATGATCAGAGCCCCAGCTAGCACCTGATTATAGCCTGCAGACTCTGAGACAGAGGAGTCAGGTAAGTCATGCCTGGATTTCTGACCCGGAGAAACTAGGAGATGCTTCATACATGTTTAAGTCACGCAGTTTTCAGATAATCTATTACATAGCAAGAGAAAACTAACCCAAATGCCCTCTCATAATCTTCATTGTTGTCCCACCTGCTGGATAGACTAACAGGACCACAGCTAGTGCTATTACCAGTTCTAATTCTACCACTTCCTCTAACACTGCAGTGCCTGGCACAGAGTAAGTACTCAACAAAGTACTCATCCAACTATTGGATGCTGTCAGTCTGTTTGGGCTGCTATAGCCAAATACCATGACTTATGGTGCTTTACAAACAACAGAAATTTATGTCTCACAGTTATGGAGGCTGGAAGTCCAAGACCAGGGTGCCAGCATGATCAGGTGAGGGCCCTCTCCTGGGTAGCAGGCTTCTCTTTCTTATCAGGGCACTAATCCCATTCATGAGGGCTCCACCCCCATGTTCTACTCACTTCCTAAAGACCATGCCTCTTAACACATGGGGTTTAGGATATCAGCACATGAATTTTGGTGGGACACAGACATTCAGACCAGCCTATTACCATCATCATTATCATCATCACTATTTAACAATTGCTACTGGGAAGCAATTTCTGTATACTAGTGGTAATAAGTTCTTTACCTATATTATTATACTTAAACCTCATAATTGCTCTTTTCAAGATGCACATCTGTCCCCACATCTTGACTAAAACATTTTATTGATTTTCCAATTCTCTTACAATATAGGCCAAAATCCCTAATTTGTTCCAGGCTTTCTTTCACCTTCTGTATCAGCCACTCTGGCTTTCTTTAGGTCCACAGACACCCTGCTTCCTGCTGACTCAAGACGCCCACACCTGCCCACTCCAGTGTGTGCAGGGCTGTCTTCCTCATCTGCCCTCACCCACAGAACTCTACCTCTGAGATCTCTGCACTTTCCTGCCCAGGTTAAAGGGCTTGTTACAAACTCTCAGACACCACAGACATCTCTTAACATCGTCTTTCTAAGAGCAGCTCTTCTCTATTTGTTGATTCTTTGGTTAACGTCTATCTCCCTCCTGGAACCCTGAACTCCATGAGGGTAGAAACTATGGGCACTTTATTTCATTGAACAGTTTAAGTATCTTGTTCGGCGTGCCATTTCCCCCCTGCTCCCCAGTAGATCTGCACAAAGTAGGCATCCAATATGTACTGAATGAATGAGGCAAAGTCTGTTTTCCATATTTTTAAATGAGGAAGCTTGGAAAGGCTGAGGAACTTGCCCTCGAGCATAAGTGGCAGAGCCAGGATTTGCACTCAAGCTGAGTCATGGGTTAAAATCTTTATGCATCTCTTGCACAAAAAAGCATGGCATGCCTCAGGCCCCAACTGTCCCCTTTCCTTGATAAATTGGAGACCAGAGAAAGTACTTTTCCTGGACTCACCTGAAACACCTGTTTCTTAAATAGACAAAAATCCACAGAATGTAAGAACGTATTTGCCCCAGGCTTATGACTCCTGGGTTGTCTTTTCTGTGAACTAAGAAGAGTTAACTAACCTCTTGAGTGTACTTCTCCTGCCTTCTGAGACTTTTGACAATTTTTTCTGGAAACTGACTACAATGACCTAGTCTTTGCAGAACAACATTCCCTGTTTCTCAGGAGCACATACCATCTCTGATAACCACCAGGAGTCTGATGCAGTGTGAATGTAAGACTTTTTCCCCTGCTATCATAGAAACAAAGGTTTCTCTTCACCTGTTTTTTGGTGATTTGACTGTAACACAGTGATTCTAGAAATGTGACTAGCAACATCTGGAATACCTGGGAACTTGTTAGAAATGCAAATTCTCTGGTCTCATTCCACCTCCTCCTGCATCACATACTCTGAGGGACCAGCAATCTGTTTTCTAACAAGCCCATAGGTGATTCTGGTACATGGCTAGCATCTGAGAACCACTGGCTAGCAGACTATTCAATTAACCTGACACACTTGGCTCTCCAAGAAAAGCTTTTCAGCAGAGGGTGAGTTGGGTTGGAGCTTCAAGAAAGAAGTTAGGGGTTGGAATATGGACTCTCACAGAAGAGAACACCAAGATGATGGGTGAATTTTATGAAAAACAAAGGAAGGAATGAAAACAGATAACTATGCCTTAGTAAATGCAGCTTTTAAGGGGAAAGGAAGAAACAAATGGACACAGAAAGAATAGCCAGAAAGAATGTGTTGTTACAGAAGCTAAGGTAGAAAATGAACTTGAAGTAAGAGGATCTGCTCCCAAACCATGTTTATGTCCATCATCACTATTTGGCAATCTCAAGCAAACAGCTTCACTTCTCCAATGTTTTTCACATCCCACCATGTCACTGAAATCACTCTATGAACTATAAGCAACCATCTAAACATCCAGACCAATAGTCTTGGTACATTTCTCATCCTGGAGCTCCCTGTCTCCCACATGCATTGACTGCCTCCTAGCTTCTCTGAAACCTTCCTTCACATTGTCTAAACTCCTCTGTAACAAGCAACTCTTAAATGTCAGGTACTTACATATCTATGTTCATATATCAGGTCTCATATAGTTCCCATGACCACCTCACCATGTAAACACAAGATACTTTATATGCAAGGAGACAAGCAGAGAACATTCAAGTCACTAGCCCAGTGCCACAGAGCTGGACTGGTAGCACAGAATGGAGACCCGGCAGACTAACTTCAGAGCCAACACTCTTGATGTTGCATTCCACCTGCACAGTGTGTTGCCAACATGGCACACAGACTTGCAACCCTGGAATAGGAGTCTCCCTCTCAAATGACTGCCTGGGAGTCAGATTAGAATTCACCTGGTAAACCTTGCTGTCCTGAAATGAAGCCCACTGTTCTAGTCTTTATGGATCATGCTGTGTCTCACCAGGATCCTGAGTGACTTAGAAGTGAAGATGAAAGAAGCCATGCAACCCTCACAACCTGGTGATACCATTTAGTCAACCTCCACACCCAGAAGCACCATCTGTGTGAGTCCATCCCTTGGGTTTCCAGAAACCTGACTCTCAGGCTAGTGAACTGATGTTACACAGCATGTACTCCATACTTTCATCGTTCATTCACCCACTGCTCTTCAATGGACTCCTGTAATGTGTGGGCCTGGATCTGCTGCAGACTGGGGAGTCTCTGCCCTTCACAGACTCCAGCATCCACCATGAATTACAACACGCAGAGGTGATTGTGGATGGACAAACAGTGAGGGGATGTTTAGAGAACTCAGAGAGGGAGATGAGGGACATTGCTGAAGCAGGCAGACTGGGAAAAAGGAGGATCCAGCCACAGGGCGAGTATTGGGAGGGCCTGAAGACTGGTGCAAACCACGAGCTACAGTTGCCCTGAAGTTCCCCATACTCCATCCCATGTGCCATGCACAGGATCCTGGATATAGGCATTGTTTTTATCTTCACTTACAGCCAAGGTTAAGCCTAAGGTCACACAGAGCAGGGAGAGCAGTTCTGCCTCACACTCGAGGCTGGCCATGCACAGGAAAGGGAGAAAAGGTTGGTAGGGCAGCAGCACCGGCACCAGACTGATGGTAGATTAGAAAGCTGGACTCTGATGCTGGAGGAACTCCAACAGCAGCCTCATCCTCTATCATCTGTCCTATCTCTCTCCCTGACCTCTACTCATTTTTCTTTCCCTAGCACTTACTATTCTGGTATCACATACCTCCCTCTACTGGAATGGAAGGTCCATGAGAGCAGGGTTTTTACCTGTTTTCTGCACTCTGGTATCCTTGGTGTCTAGAACACTGCTTGCCACCCAGCTGGTGCTCAATAAACATTTGCTTAATAAATTAGACTATGGGCTAGAACATCAGGCTGTAGACACAGGTCTTTCAATGGAGATTAAAGGGAAATGCTGGGACCAGTTTTATTTTAATGACAGCAGTGGCCAGGGAGACATTTGGCCCCAGGAAGTAAAGTGGGGCACCTATTCATGACAAGGGAACAGAGGCCAAGGCAGCAGACAAAATGACCCTATGCAGTTGCCAGATGTTACTCCAACTCAGGGCCTTTTAGCAAACGTGGTCTGACTCCCTCCTTGGGGCTTTTGGAGGCACACGGATGGCTCTTTGTCAAAGAATATCAAGGAAGTCAGAACCTAGCCTAGTGCATTCAGGGCAGAGGACACAGTGAAAATGGAACTATCAGTTGGTCTCCCTCTGGCAATCCTGGAGCCTTGTTGTGTCCTGGGCCAAATGGGATACTTGTCATTGTCCTGGAGAAGCTTTCCAGATGTTGGGGTGTACAGGTGCAAACAAGGGCTGTGGGGCACATGGGTGGAAGCTCTGTGCGTGTGTGCATATGTAAATATACACTTATGGATGTGCACACCCACGCACAATCTCCTGTTCAGTCATTCTGCTGATCTGCAGGGATACATTCCAAGATCCCCAATGGATAGTGCTGAAATATATATATATTTACCTATATGTGTGTGTGTATGTATATATTCACACACACACATACACTATTATTTTCCTATACATATATACCTATGATATATTTTAATTTATAAGTTAGGCATAGTAAGAGATTAACAATAACTAGTAGTAAAAATAGAATAATTAAACAATACATTGTAAAAAAGTTATGAGAGTGTGGCATTAGTAAGTAAAATAAGGGTGACTTAAACACAAGCACTGCGATGCCACGGCAGTCAACCAATAACAAAGACCACTAGGTAAGTGGCTAATGGTGGGGAGCCCCACATTGTGGAGGTGCTGAACAAAGGCAGTTCACACCCTGGGCTGAATGGAGTGGGATGCAGTGAGGTTTCATCATGCTGTTTGGCAGAGTGTGTAATTTAAAACTTATGGATTTTTGTTTCTGGAATTTTTCCTTAATATTTTTGGACTGCAGTTGACTGTGAGTAACTGAAACCATGGAAAACAAAACCACAAATAAGGGGAGGGGACTGTAGTTCCAACAGAGACTATGTGGCCTGCAAAGCCCGAACTATTTACTTTTGGGCACTTTCTAGGAAGGGAATGCTGACCTCTGCCCAGAAAGTGCCTCTGTTCTTTCTTCCAGTGGGATTTCTGAGATTGCAAAAAACAACTGTCCTTGTCTTAGCCTATTGAACATTATATGGCAACCATTCCCCCATCTTCAATTCAAAGCCAGCTTTAGCTGACACAGTACTCATTAGCAGCTTGAGTACCTACTGTGTACTGGACACTCTAAGGACAGGCTCATTCTCCACCATTTTCTTGCATAGTAGACATTTTTCTCACCATTTTGCAGATGAAGAAACAGAAGCTCGAAAATGTGAAGTCATCCTAGATGACACAGCTAATAAGTGGTGAGGCCAGTTGCACACCTGGCCAGACTCCTCCAAAAATCCTGGCTTTTCTCAGTACAGTCTGCCAAGTCTAAGAGAGATCTCTCACAAAACCTTCAGGCTGGAGGCAGCAATCTGTGTCTGACATCACTGGATGCAGCAGGATACCCACCCAGAAGTATTGGTGTCCCCCATCCCAATCATGAAGGACAGTGAATCAGATTGTCAACAGATGCAAGTACTATGTGCTAATTAAAGAATAAACAATGCCCTTTTACTTCCCTTTTGTGGGCGAAGTGCCATGGGACTGGGGATTTGAATTCCAAAGTAGACAGCAACTTGCTATAGTGCTGACAGGGCAATGTTTGGGGATGGGGTTCTCAAAATCATCCAAGGACAGGTTCAGAAACTTGAATGTGATTCTATGGGGGAGACTCTTTAAAAAGAAAGTGACTTTGGACAGGAGAATACAGTGATGCATATGTAAAGACGTCTAGATTCTAGGGTATGTTAGTTTTACTTACTGTCTCAGTATTGAAGAGAAATCCAGCTGGGCCATGTTTAAAGAAATAGGACACAGAATGTAGTAAGAATTTGAAGGTGAGAGAGGGTATGGGGCATTGAGGAAAGGAAGAACATTTCAGTCACTTGAAGCACAGACTACAGGGGGTGGGCGGAGATGGATGAGGCAGAAAACGAATTACATACATTTACACTGGGTAGGAGAAACAAAAGCGGGACCTGTCTGTGATGTACGGGAGAGGGCCACACAAATTAGATCACCTTGTCACGCTTCGGCAAGTTTGTAAGGCAAGAATTAGCTTTCATTTAAAACATGACAACTCTGATAATACACCACAAAAGTCTGTTAGTATAATAAGAAAAGTAATGATATATGCTAAGCACTTAGCCTGTGCCAAGCACTGGGTCAAGTTATTTACAATGTTTTCTCATTCAGTTGGCCCGAGACCCCAGGAGAGGCGTCTGCAAACTGTAGCCTGTGGGCCAAGCCCCACTGTGAACTAAGGATGCTTTTTCCATTATTAAGTAGCTGAAAACATTTTTTTAAAAAGGAAATTTTTGTGATACATAGAAATTAAATTAAATTGAAATTTCAGTGTCAACAGATAAAATTTATTGGAACACAGGTTCATTCACTGGCAGGTTGTCTATGGTTGCTTTGGCACCGTGAGGGCAGAGCTGACGAGTGGCAGCAGAAATTGCATGGCCTGGAAAGCCAGCTGAAATGGACCATATTTAACCTCTGGTCCATTACAGAAAGAGCCTTCAGGTCTGACCTTGGGAGACAGATGGGCACTCTTCCCAGCCCCATTTCACAGGAGTAAACAGAACTTTGGTGAGCGCCCACTCTGTCCAAGCTTGCACAACCAGTAGGCTGCCCAGTGCTCCTGCCTAAATATCTGTTTTCAGGAAGCACCAAACACTTCTGGAGAGTCACGGATAAGGACAGCAAATCTTTCTAACCTCTAAGTGTCTTGTTTTCCAGCCAAACTGAATGATTGCTAGTCTGTGTGCACAGTCAGGGCCTCCCGACTCTGCATGTCTGCCCTCCCCTGACAATACAAAAACTATTTTCTACTCTGTGTCTTTTAAATGAACCTTACCCTGTGTACTGGGAGCTCTTTGAGGAAGGATCTGCTTGTAATTCATCCACAATGAATTATCCCAGTTACCCCTCTAGTAATTCCCAAAAGCAACAGAGATGGCAACTTTGATATAGTAGGAAACTTAATGAATATTTGCTGAAAAATGACTTATTAGTAATAATAATAACCCAGAGTCATTAAGTGTATCCCTCACACTCTTCTAAATCCTTTACATGGAAAGTCATTTAATCCTCACAACCATTGTGATGGACAGCTCCAACACGGCTCCCAGGGTCCTTCTTCCTAGGAGTAACACTCCAAATGATCTGTTCCCCAGGATATGCACTGCACCTGATAACTTACTTCTAATGAACAGCACACACGAAAGTGTGGGATAGCAGTTCTGAGATCAGATTACAAAAGGCTAGGACTTCTGTCTTGCTGTCTGTCTCTGTCTCTGTCTCTGTCTGACAAATCAAGCTGACATGCTGTGAGCTACCTTATGAAGAGGTGCAGGAGTCAAGGCACCAGGTGAAGCTCCTAGCCAAGAACTTGGGAGTAACTAAGACCCCTCAGCCCAACAATCCTCAAGGAAGTGAATCCTGATAACACCTCTTGAGTGAGCATGGAAACTGATCTATCTCAAGCCTTAAAATAATTACATGGCTAATTCCTTGATGGCAGCCTTGAGAGAGGCCCAGGTGGAAGCCATGCCTGGGTTCTTGACCCATACAAACTGTAGATGATAAATGCTATTGTTACAAATCACTAAGTTTTGAGGTAACTTTTTGCACAGCAATGCACAGCTAATACAAACACTTCGGTGCCACTTGGTAGGTTAATAAAACAAGGCCCAGGATTATCCAGGAATTTCCTGCAAATCATGAAGATAGTGAGCTGCAGAGCCAGGGTTTGAACTGAGGCAGGCTGGCTCCCTTGTCTTCACCCTTGACTATTACTCTGTAATAGTAACAGGGGATGGGTGAATAAAGGAACAATTGGATGGTTTTCTCCCTACCCTCTTTGATGGGGCTCACCCCTGATGGAGCCAAGAGAAGTGGTGGTCTTATATTAGCTCCTCAAATTACACCAACAGCCCTAGACAGAGCAAGAGTGCCATGTCCTGCTGGAGGCAGGTCTGGCTAGAGGGAGTGAACAGAGAGTAGAAAGTGAGTATGATTGAGGATGATGTGATTATAAACCACTGGGGCCTTAGAACAGGCCTCTGACAGACTTACCACCTTATCAGATCATATTATACATAACCATTTTCTTTCTCTCTCAAAAGAATGTAACATCCTCAAGTATAAGGTATTATTATTTTTTGCATCTCCAGTGCCTCTTTGGGGCTTGTCCTAAAAAGGGTACTTTTAAAAGGATGCTCCTAAAAGAAATGAGTGAATGAATAAATTAAAAGAAAAAAATGAATGAATGGAGGGATGGATGAGATGAGTTTATGATGATTACCATATGGATGTATTTACTATCTAATTCATATATACAATGATTGTTCAAAGGCCAAAATACTCCCTTCTCTTTAATGCAACAAAAGGAAAGTGAAAAGAAAACTGACATTTATTGAGCACCTACTACATCCCAGACCTTGTTCTGAAATCATGTTTAATCCCCACAGCTGTTTGATTATTTAATTATCCCATTTCCATTCTGTGAAAAGGAAACAGAGGTCATACAGGTCATGTGGCCTGCCCAGTGTTACCCAGAGTGTCAGAACCCTTCATTTCTGACTCCAAAGGCCATTCTATGCCTGTGGTACCATCTGTACCCACTGAATGAAGGATGGGGAAGGGAGGTACACTAGGTCTAAAATGAGAGTTGCATCCATGTCCATTGTTGATAGGAAGGGCACTGTCCATTTATGACGTTAGTCCTTGGAATGGTGAGAGGAATGGTGCTAGTCACTGGGAGGGCAGTGCGATATTTGGGATCAGTCTTGGGGTAGAACTTTGCTCCTGGAAAGCTCAGAACAGGCTCCTGAACCCAGAGTATATGACCATAATGCACTCACACTGAACAATTAGCTCATTTACCTAGGCTCCTTGAGGATCTGAATGGGGACTATCTGCTCCTTATTCATAGATGGCAAGCTCAAGTTCAAGTTCATGCTATGGCAAGCCCTTCATTTTCCCTGAGGAAAGAAGAAAAAGCGCATGAAACTGCTACCCTTGCAGTGTGCCGGTTTCCCACATGCAAACTGCATCCTTTATCGCCGACATGAGCTGAAAGCTGATGCTCAGAAGGCCAAGGAACTTGCTGCAGGTCACAGCCAAGAAGATGAGGAGCTGGAATGAAATAAAGGCCACCACCCAGCTCTGGAGCCAAGGCCCTTAACCACAGTGCGGTGATTCACACGGACTGCTTTACAAAGCACTTTTACACACTTGCACACACACCTCAGACCATGCTGCTACCCCACCAGTCCAACAGGATAACATTATTTTTTATTAAGTTAGCTCAAATCATTCATATGTCCAGTATCCCAGAAAAACTCCTTATCTCAAAGACTAAAATATCTATTCCAGACAGGAAACTGCCCAAAACTTTGTCTTCCAGAGATTCTGAGAGCATGAGAGAAGTACTAAGGGAACACTACATCTGTAGTTAGTAACTCAGATATTGGGGTAGCAGGTATGTAATGACCAGCAATAGGAACAATGATCACCAGTAATGATCATTAGAGCCTTCACTGGATAGTGAGCACACACTATTCTATGCAGCATACCTGTATGCACCCATCATTCCTCACTGCAACCTATTGTATGAACTTCAAAGTGGTTTATGATGCACAGAACATTAAATAAGTAGCCTAAAGCCACACAGCCAGGGAGGAGCAGAGGCAGGATCTGAACCCAAGCAACCTAGATCTAGACCTGCACTCTTAGATACTACCTGATTCTACTGATCATTAATATGAACACAGAATGAAGGCTACATTTAGGAAAATAAAACACAAATGAATTAACTGGCACCTGTCACTCAAACTCAGTGAATGAGTAGGGGCAAGGTGGAAGGGGAAATTGGAACAGTCATGTCTCATCAAAGGGGCAGCCACTGTCCATCTCCCAGGGCTTGCTGCCTTGTGGGAAAATGGCTACTGTGCTTCCAGAAGTCCTGGTTTTTCAGATTTGATATGAAATCCAGATTTTAAATGTCAGCACTGGGCTGGCCATGTAAAACACACCTGTAGCCACATTTGCTTGCATGCTGCCCATTTGCAACTTACCCTCAGGAATAGCAGGACTCAGGTCATAAGCCCTCACTTCAACACGCAGTCCAGCCGTCACTGCTTAACTCCAACTGTGACAGCTCTTCTGACCCTATGTTAAGATCTGCCCCAGCCAGTCCTTCCCCTCTTCCTTCCTTCCCTGAAAGAGCTTCCACTTCTGTAATCACTGAGAGATTAATCCTTCTTCCCTCTGACAGCCCTTCACATATTTTGATCACTGGAATGATTTCTGAGCTGACATAAATCTGATCCTGTCTAACAAGAGTGATAAAGGGGTAACATATGCAGAAGCAGTTTAGAGTGGCGGAGGGTCACTGCCTTCAGGACTGCTCTGCAAGGTGGCCTGGCCCCAGGCCTCCCCCACTGGGTATGGGGGCTCTGAGCCTCCAACTCCTTGCTACCTCTGCTCCAATGCCACTGCTAAGTCAGCTTATCTTCCTCCCCTTCTCGCCTAAGTCCAGGGGGTGATCCTCAGACTAACTCACCTAAATTAAAGCAAACCAGTGGTAACCTACTGCAATAAGCACAGGAAACAGTCTTAAAGGAAACACACCAAAACCCTAATAATGACTATTTCCTGCTAAGATATAGGATTTGTGAGCACTTCTTTCTTTTTAATCCTCATTCAAGAATATGTTCATTTCTTTTAAGGAGAGAGGAAGGAAGAGAAACAGGAAGAAAGAGAGAAAGACAGACATTGATGTGAGAGAGAAACATCAATTGGTCGCCTCCCGTAGGCACCCTTCCAGGGATTGAACCTGCAACCTAGTATGCATCCTGACTGGGAGCCAAACCTGTGACCTTTTGGTGTGTGGGACGATGCTCCAACCAACACAGCCACCCAGCTAAGGCTGTGGGCACTTTTCTTTTTGCAATTCCTAATTTTTCTAAAGGAACATTGCATCATTTTTATAGTAAAAGTAAAATATTTTGAATTTCTGATTTTAAAGTGAGAACTATAAAATATATTTCTTGCTCTGGACCAGTGGTTCTCAGACTTGAGCAGCACCAGTATCACCTGGCCATTTTGTTATAGCTCAGATTTCTTGTGCCTACCCCAAGAGTTTCTGATCTGTAGGGTTGAGGAGAGGTGCAGAAGTTATATTTTTCACACCGTCTCAGGCAGTGCTGATGCTACAGATCCAGGAACCACATTCTGGCAACCAAGGCTCTGGAGCATTCTGAAAAACCCACCAGAGTTAAAGATGTGCCTGCCCAGATACTTCGTCTCAGGACTGAGGGGCCCACTGAGCCTCCTCTTCTACAGGGCTCCATGCAACATGCTGCAGGTGTATTCCCCTCTCCAAGGCCCACCTATACCATGTCACACTCATCAGCACTGCCACCAGGTACCTCTCAGAGCAGACACTGCCATATTACATTACTGCACAGAGAGATGGGCAGATTCAGCCCAGTGGTCAGACATGTAGTCCCTGAAGTCAGAACTGTATGAGTTCAAAATACCCAGCTCCTTTACATTCTAGTCATGTGGCCTTGATCATGTCCCTTAATGTCCCTGGGCCTCAGTTTGTTCATCTGTAAAACAGGTATAATAATCCTGCATCTCAGTGGATAACTAAGACAATTCAGTGAGATGGTCTGTATGGTGCACTTAGAAGAGAGCCATGGCACAGGAGAGTACTCAGTAAATATTAGCTACCATTTTTCAAAAAAGAGACACAATGTTAAATTAAATATGTCTGGGGAAGTACCTGTGAAGAGTTCCTTCTGCAAAGAGACAAGATGTTGCAATCAAGTATTCTTGTAAATATTTTTTTCACGATAATTTGGGGTGAAGAATAAAATGCTTCAAACCAGTACAGATAGGTGAACATGATATGGGGTGTGAAAAGAAAATGTTTCTGTTAAGATGTTTGAAGATACAGGCTTGATAAGGAGGAAAGGACTTGCAGGGAAGAGTTGGAACAGAGCAATGGGGCTCACAGAGGTCAGAGACATCCATAGAAGGTACCATATAAGCCTGTGGATTCACTTCTTGGGCCTGAAATATCCAAAACCAGGAATTTACACAGCCTCACCCATCCTAACTGATGACATCACTTCATGGATGAAATTGTGGCCCTATATAGCAAGCTCCTCTGCTCTCAGCTTCATGAGGGACCCACCTTGCCAAAAGTCTGGGATGCTGAGTTCCAGCCAAGATGGAGGTGTAAGTAGATAAACTGTGTCTCTTCTCATAACCAAAAGAAGGACAAAACAAATTTAAAACCCAAAACAACCAGAACTGACAGAAAATTCAACTGTATGGAAGTCTGACAACCAAGGAGTTAAAGAGGAAACATACATCCAGACTGGTAGCAAGGGCAGAGGCAGGAAGCCAGGATGCAGAGGACTTATGGGAAGGTGGTGGCTGGAGGACCAGGTGAGGTGGCAGCTGGCGAAGTGGGTGGTCCTACATTTGCATGTGGATAAACCAGAGGAACAAGTGGGGAGCAAGACAGACCGCACAACCCAGGGTTCCAGTGTGGGGAAATAAAGCCTCAAAACCTCTGACTGAAAAAATCTATTGGGGTTGAGGTTGGTAGAGAAACTCCCAGCCTCACAGGAGAGTTCATTGGAGAGACCACAGGGTTCTAGAATGTACACAAAACCACACACCTAGGAATCAGCACCAGAAGGGCCCAATTTACTTGTGGGTAGCAGGGGAAGTGACTGTAAGTCAGCCCAGAGCTGAGCAAGCCGCATACTTCCCTCTCAAACCCCTCCCTCACAAACAGTGCCACAACTAAGCAAAGCAATGTGGATTGCCCCACCCAGGTGAATACCTAAGGCTCCACCCCTTACTACTACCAGGCCTACCAAGACAAAAAAAAAAAAAAAAATTGCCCAAATGAAAGAACAGATCAGGGTTCCAGAAAAAAATACAACTAAGTGATGAAAGGTAGTCAACCTACCAGATACACAGTTCAAAACACTGGTAATCAGGATGCTCCCAAAATTGGTTAAGTATGGTCACAAAATAGTTGAAAAAGTGAAGGCTATGAAAAGTGAAATAAAGGAAAATGTATAGGGGACCAACAGGGAAGGGAAGGAAACCTGGACTCAAGTCAATGATTTGGAACAGGAGAAATAAATAAACATTCAACCAGAACAGAATGAAGGAACAAGAAGTCAAAAAAAGTGAAGAGAGGCTTAGGTACCTCCAGGACGTCTTTAAATGTTCCAACATCTGAATCATAGGAGTGCCAGAAGGAGAAGAACAAGAGCAAAAAATTGAAAACTTAATGAAAAAATAATGAAAGAAAATTTCCCCAATCTGGCAAAGGAAATAGACTTCTGGGAGGTCCAGGAAGCTTAGAGAGTCCCAAAGAAGCTGAACCCAAGGAGGAACACACCAAGACACATCATAATTCCATTAGCCAAGATTAAAGATAAGGAGAGAATCTTAAAAGCAGCAAGAGAAAAAGAGACAGTTACCTACAAAGGACTTCCCATAAGACTATCAGCTGACTTCTCAAAAGAAACCTTACAGGCAAGAAGAGGCTGAAAAGAAGTATTCCAAGTCATGAAAGACAAGGACCTACATCCAAGATTACTCTTTCAAGAAAAGCCATCATTTAGAATGGAAGGGCAAATAAAGTGTATCCCAGATAAGGTCAAGTTAAAGAAGTTCATCATCACTAAGCCCTTATTGTATGAAATGTTAAAGGGACTTATGTAAGAAAAAGAAGAAGATCAAAAATATGAACAGTAAAATGACAACAAACTCATAACTATCAACAACCAAACCTAAAAAAAAAACCAAAAACCAAAAAAACAAAACTGAACTAAGCAAACAAGTAGAACAGGAACAAAATCACAGAAATGGAGATCACATGGAGGGTTATCAGTGGTGAAGGGGAGGGACGATGGGGGCAAAGGTACTGGAAATAAGTTGCATAAATGGTAGGTAGAAAATAGGGGGAGGTCAAGAATAGTATAGGAAATGCAGAAGCCAAAAAACTTATATGTATGACCTGTGGACATAAACTAAAGGGAGGTAATGTGGATGGGAGGGAGTGTGCAGGGCAGAGGGGAATAAAAGGGGGAAAATGGGACAACTGTAACAGCATAATTAGTAAAATATATCTTTTTTAAAAAGTCCAGGATGCTGAAGTCAATATCCCCCTCTCTGGGCTGCACCTTCTCCAAAGGGAGCCAGCCTACCAGATGTGCGGAGTAGGTACACTCCACCCCATCCCCCAGTTCCTTTTTGACCCAGGACACTCATGCACATCTCTGCAGCTGAACTCACTACCCTCTTTCATCTGTTACGTCTCCTTTGAACCTGTGAATGCAGAACAGAGACTGCCTATTCATTTGTATGCTCAGCCTATGGCCTTAGGCACATAGTAGCTACTTATTAAATGTGGTATAGATGAAATAAAATAAATAAATGGTTATGTAAAATGATAGAAATGAGCATCATGGAATCATTATAACATGTCATCAAAATAACTGGCAACATGAAATTAGAGGAGACAAGGTGATGGGTATGCTATAATAGAATTAACGGGGAAATGGTTTCCTCTGGGCTGAAACTGGAAAAAGAATATATGAGAAACACTGTAGTGCTCAGTTATCCTTTACTGAGTAGCAGGACTCACAGGCACTGAGGCCAGCTTGCCTGGGATCAAGCCTCTGTTCCACCATTTCCTAGCTGTGGAATTTGGGCAGGTATTTAAATATGTATGCCTCAGTTTTATCCTCTGCCAAATAGAACATCATAAAGTTGCCAGCAGCATTCTGTAGGTTGAAACAGGTCAACCACGTAAAACAGTGTCTGTCACATGGCAAGTATCCACTGCTACATACACTTTTACATTGAGAAGATTTGGGACATGTTAAAAATTTTCTTTCATGGAATGGTCCAGTTTCAAGAACACTCATTAAATCCTGTCCACAAAGACCACCAAATTGCCCAGCCAGCTCCTCCTCTCCAGCCATAAGGTTATTGAGGCTGCCCTGACCCAACCAAATTACCTTCAGGTCTGCAAGGACAAGGATGTAGAGCTAGAACAGAAGGACTTTTGCCTCCAGCATTACACACTAAATTCTTTGATGATTTCAAGAATAAAATACTGTTAAAACCCCTATTGGAGTACATGCTGTTGTGTCAAAACCACTGAAGTCATTTGGTCTGTCCAAGAATGGGAAATTCGTAGGACCCCAAGGTACTGCTTGGAAGAGGACAGATGTGAAACCCTCAACAGTTTGTATGGGCAAGAAATGCTTATTGTGGTCAGGCACTGATATTTGGCTTTGTTCTTTATGGGAGCTCGCATGCATTAATTACTCTGACTAAAGCATGCTATCATGCCCAGTTTATGATAACAACACCGAGGCAAACAAAGATCAGCGACTTGTCCGCAGTCAAACACCAGTGAGTGGCAGAGCTGAGACTGAACCCATGCCTATCGACTCCTGAAACTGTGTTCTTCCTTTTTTATCACCTTGCTCACATTTCTGTGATTCTCTTCACGTTTTCCAGGATAGATATCACGTTGCACCAGTTACAACAGTTAAAGTGAGCCCTGGAGGGATCCACTTTTTTCTTGGATATTTGGGGATGAGACCTGTAACTTTGTACCTTGCATCCTCACTGGGTGTATATGAGGGTTGTCCACACCAGAAATTCTACTGGAGATGCTGCCAAGAATGTCTGAGAACTGTTCATCTGAAGTTCCCTTCTTTTTATAATTGCATACTACAATCACACCTGACCAAAGGAAGAATTAGTGACTGATAATTTTGCAGATTGTTTCCAAGCCCAGTGAGGTTTATTTTCTAAGTACCAACCATACCATCCCACCTTGCACACCTGTTCTTCACAGTTTATAGAGCAAATATGCATATATAAGTGGAAGCTAGGAGGTGGTCCCATTTTGAACTTCTTGACAACTCTGCATTTTGTTATTATTATTAGAAATGGTCCCATTCCAAGACCTGGAGGCCCAGCTCTGATATATTACATCCCTGGGCTAGGATCACAAGGCACATCTGTAGACATGGGGGCATGCAGCTCAGACCTTCAGATTTTAAACCCCAGCAATTTGAAGCACACAGTTCTTCCATGTAAAAGAGACATGGGTTTATTCTAATAGTCTTTTGGACCTGAAAAAAATGAGGTCCCCACCTCATTTATTTTATTTAGAAGAAAAGTCCTTCCCTTCCCCAAACAGGTGCCCTTCCTCTGGGTTCTGGTAGATCGAATTTCTAAGACAGCAGAAGCCACAGGTCCTGTTCCCTGGGCTATTCTGCAATGTGATTGTGTCACTCCCTCATCAAGCGATGGAGTCAATTTATCTGCCCATTGACTTGGGGATGGATCAACAACCTTGACCCATGGAATGTAGTAGAAGTGACATTCTGGAGTGTCTGAGCTCGGATATTAAGAAGACTTGGCACCTTCTACTTTTGTGCTTTGGGTGACATCAGCCAATGTGTAGGAAGTCTGATTACCCTGAGACCTCAGTGCCAGGAGGAGCCAAAATGAGCACAAGAAGAAGCCACATGGAGAACTGCTGCACCACAGCTGAGCTCTAGCCAAAAGTCAGCATAAGTGTGCCAGCTGGTGAGTGAAACCATCTTAGAGGAATAATTTCCAGCCCCAATGAGCTGGTTCTGTCAATGCCACATGAATCAAAGAAAAGTCTCCCTAATTGCATATTGCTCCAATTGCAGAATCACAACCAAAAATACACTAAATTTCAAGGTGAATTGTTATACAGCAAAAGAGCTGAAACTATATATGGCATTTTCCCCATCAGGGCAGTTATTCTAAACATTTGTTACTGTCTTGTTATTTGTCTTCCTCCCTATGTGGACTCCCTAGGGCTTGTTCCCTGTGGAGGACCCAGAGTCCAGAACAATGCTTGGCACACAGTAGGCACTCAGAGTCCTTGCAGAAAGAGGAATGCTGTGACTCCAAGCCAGCCTCCCCTTGCCTAACAGGCTACATGCACGCCTACCATAGCACTATCCAGCTGCACTATAGAATGAGCCCTTCTGACACAGAGTCTATCTCCACCCCCACCTGTATCTCAGAATTCACAGCAGCCTCCCAGGAAATACTGAGTTTAGCCAAATGATGAGCTTATTTCCTTCACACGGCTGCTCTGTGATTTAAAGTGCTTCTGTTAAGAGAGCCATGAAACATTTCCTGATTTTTCATAGGTTACAGAGCTGCAGATAAAATTTAATTAAACAGATCCCTGCAGTGATGTGCCCACTGCTCCGAATCAAGTACAATTATTTTCCCTTCCTGGCCATTACTAGAGAAGATGCAGGGGTAGGGGCTCGAGCTGGTAATGCACTGTGTGACTGAGGCCCAGGAGGCTCTCTCCAAATGAGGGATTGGAGGGCCCCTGGAAGGGCACATAGTGGGGAATCTGGCTGCTCTGACCAGAGTGTTCATTCTGAGTTCTCACTCTCTGACCTCCTCCTGTCCTCACCATTGCTACCCCACCAGGCTCTGATCTCCTCCTTACTGAAACATTGCTCTAGCAACTTTGTCTGCCGTTTCACCTCCATCCACACAAAATCCATACTTAAATCAGATTCCCCCCACCCTTTCCTTTTTTTAAAATACACAAACTTAATACACCCACTTGCTTCTGGAAGATAGCCACAGGAAATCAAAGTATTTCATATTCTGGCCTTATTTCCTCTTCACTCCACCACTCCCTAGCTAAGGGGTGAGCAACTGATCTAGTTTTGGTTAGTAAGACTTAGTAGTTGGGTTCTAAGGAGGGTTTTACTCCCTGATACACAGAAACAGTGGGAAGATGGGCCTCTTCTTCATGCCATGCTTACAGTTGTATGGAAAGTGCTGCTCAGAATGGAGGCAGCCATCACACAGCCACGAGGCAGCAGCCAATATTCTAGGGGAGAGCAGGGTGGACACATGGAGCAGACCCAGTGCTGATGACATTTCTCAGCTACTGTCTCCATTCTAAACATACTTCCAGACTTCATTTTATGTAAGCTCCAACTGTGTTGCTTCAGCAAAACATTTACTACTACTACTAACAATAACAATAATAAAACACTTATTAATGAACTATAGAATGAGTTAGACAAAAGTAATTTGATACCATGTTTGGTGTAGGTCAACAAAGCTTCATCACCAGGGCTTGACCTCCCAGAAATGTTGCCATTTCTCCCCAAACAAGACTCTATTAACATGGAGGAAAGGAGAGCAACTTTGGGTAGCTTTACCCAAAGCTTTACAATAGAGTTTGCTATAGCTTTAAAATATGAATAATATTTTGCCAAGAACAGTAGAGAAGAGACGATACCTAGGCAGAAGGATCATTATGCACAAGGGCATGGGGGTGTTTACAGAATGGTGGGAAGTTCAGTGTTGTTAAAGCGCAGGAGAGGTTGTTGCTTTTCTAACTCCTCCAAGTGAACTTCATAACTCCTTCCTTTGTACAGCACTTAATGAAGTGCATGTCACATTATAACATAATTGAGGCTATTTTTTCCCAAATGCTGCCAACTAAAGTACCGTATCTTATTAGTATCGGTATCATCTCCCATCTAGTGCATCCAACATACTAACCACTCCAACAAATGCTCGCTGAATAAATACAGGAATTACATCATCTCATTAGAAGTGCCCTTGGAGTGGCATGAAATATTCAAGGTGATGAAAAGTAAAGACCTAAAACCAAGGCTACAATAAAATGGCACTGCATACATATCTATTGATAATCACCTTAAATGTAAATGGCTTAAATGTCCCAACCAAAAGACATAGGGGAGCCAAATGGATAAGAAAGCACAACCCACAGTATATACTGCCTCCAAGAGACCCATCTAAGACCAAAAGACACACAGACTAAAAGTAAAGGGATAGAAAATATATCTCATGCAAATGGAAGAGAAAAAAAGCTGGGGTAGCAGTACTTACGTACAACAAAATAGACTTTAAAACAAAGGTTATATTGAGAAACAAAGAAATAAACTACATAATGATAAAGGGAACAATCCAACAAGAGGATGTAACCCTAAGTAAACATTTACATACCCAACATAGGAGCACCTAAATATGTAAAGCAACTCTTGATGTACATAAAGGCAGAGACTGACAGAAATACAGTCATAGTTGGAGATTTTAACACCCCATTGACTTCAATGGACAAGTCTTCCAGGCAGAAAATCAACAAGAAGACAACAGCCTTTAGTGACACACTACATCAAAAGGATTTAATTGATATTTTCAGAGCATTTCACCCCGAAGTAGAAGAATATACATACATATCAAATGCACATGGAATGTTTCTAGGATAGACCACATGTTAGGACACAAAACAAGTTTCAATAAATTTAAGAAGACTGAATCATATAAAGCATCTTCTCTGACCACAAAGCTATGAAACTAGAATCAATCACAGTACTGAAAAACACACAAAGACATAAAAACTAAATAACATGCTATTAAACAATGGATGGGTCAACAATAAGATCAAGGAATAAATCAAAAGATACCTTGAAACAAATGAAAATGAGGACACAACAATCCAAAATCTGTGGGACACTGGGAAAGAAATCTAAGAGGGAAATTCATAGCATTACAGACCTATCTCAAAAAATAAGAAAAAGCTCAAGTAAACAATCTAATTTTGCACTTAAAGGAACTCAGAAAAGAACAACAAATAAAGCCCAACATAAGTAGAAGGAAGGAAATCATAAAGATCAGAGAAGAAATAAAAAAAAATAGAGCCTAAAAAAACTATACAAAAGATCAATGAATCCAAGAGCCAGTTCTTTGAAAAGGTAAACAAAATTGACAAATCTTTAACCAGACTCATCAAGAAAAAAAGAGAAAGGGCCCAAATAAATAGAGAAAATTAAAGAGGAGAAATAACAACTGACACCAAAGAAATATGAAGGATGATAAAAAATATGAACAATTATATGCCAACAAACTGAACAACCTGGAAGAAATGGATAAATTTCTAGAAACATGCAATCTTCCAAAACTATATCAGGAAGAATAGCAGAATCTGAATAAACAGATTACACCTAGTGAAACTGAAGCAGTAATCCAAAAACTCCCAACAAAAAAAAAGCCCTGGACCAGTCCAGGCTGGTGTGGTTCAGTGGGTTGAGTACTGGCCTGTGAAACAAAGGGTTCCCAGTTCGATTCCCATTCAGGGCACATGCCTGGATTGCAGGCCATGTCCCCAGTAATGGGCAGTGACAGGCAACCACACATTGATGTTCCCCTCCCTCTCTTTTCCCCCATCTTTTCTTCTCTCTAAAAGTAAATAAATAAGATCTTTTAAAAAATTATATATATATATATATAAAGCCCTGGACCAGATGGCTTCACTGGGGAATTATACGAAACATTCCAAGAAAAACTAACACCTCTGCTTCTCAAACTATTTCATAAAATTAAAGAGAGAAGGCTCACAAACTCATTTTACAAGGCCAGCATTATCCCAATTCTAAAACTAGATAAAGACATTCCAAAAAAAGAAAAATAATAAAGAAAATTATAGTCCAATATCCCGGAAGAGCATAGATACTAACATCCTCAACAAA
This sequence comes from Tonatia bakeri, assembly GCA_004024845.1. Taxonomy (NCBI): domain Eukaryota; kingdom Metazoa; phylum Chordata; class Mammalia; order Chiroptera; family Phyllostomidae; genus Tonatia; species Tonatia bakeri. The sequence continues at coordinate 104,734 of PVIA01003209.1, read as the reverse complement.
ATATTAGCAAAATGAATACAGCAGTGCATCAAAAAGACCATACCATAATTAAGTGAGATTTACTCTGGGAATGCAAGGTTAGTACAACACTTGCAAATCAATAAGAACTGCAAAGATTCACCACATAAACAAAATGAAGGATAAAAGCCACATGATCATATCAATAGATAAAAAAAAAGTTTTTGATAAAATCTGGCACCCATTTATGATTAAAACTGTCATAAAACTGGGAGTAGAGGGAACATACCTAAACATAATGAAGGCCATATATAACAAACCTACTGCCAGCATCATACTCAACAGGCAAAAACTACAAGTGTTTACCTTAAGATCAGAAACAAGACAGAGGGGTCTTCCTTTACCTCTCTTACTCATCATAGTACTGGAAGTCCTAGCCACAGCAATTAGACAAGAAGAAAAAAAAAAGCCATCCACATTGGAAAGGAAGTAGTAAAACTATCATTACTTGCAGATGACATGATATTGTACATAGAGAACCACAAAGATTCCACCAAGAAACTACTAGAACTGATAAATGAATTCAGCAAAGTGACAGGATACAAAATTAATATCCAGAAATCAGTTGCATTTTTATATGCTACTAATAAACAGAAAGGAAAATTAAGAAAATAATCCCATTCACAATCACTTCAAAACAATAAAATACCTAGAAATAAACCTAACCAAGGATGTAAAAGTCCTATACTCAGAAAATTATAAGACACTGAAGAAAGAAATTGAAGAAGATACAAATAAGTAGAAGCACATACCGTTTAACATCATTAAGATGTCCATACTACCAAAAGCAATCTATAGATTCAAAGCAATCCCTATCAAGATTCCAATGACATATTTCCCAGAACTAGAACAAATATTTCAAAAATTTGTATGAAACCACAAAGGGCCCTGCATAGCAATAGCAATCCTGAGAAAGAAGAGCAAGGTTGGAGGAATCACGCTACCTAATATCAAACTATACTATAAGGCCATAGTGATCAAAACAGCATAATACTGGTATAAACAGACACATAGATCAATAAGATAGAGAACAGAATAGAGAGCCCAGAAATGAACCTACACTTCTATAGTCAATTAATGTTTGACAGAGGAAGCAAGCACATACAATGGTCTACATATAGTTTATTCAATAAATGGTGTCAGGAAAATTGGACAGATTCACAGGAAAGTGAAACTAGACCACTTTCTTACATCACATACAAGAATTAATTCAAAATGGATTGAAGACTTAAATGTTAGACCTGAAACCATAAAAATCCTAAAAGAAAACATAGGCAGCAAAATCTTGGACATTGCTTGTAGCAATTTTTATTAGATATATCTCCTCAGCCAAAAGAAAGAAAAAATATATAAACAAATGGGACTACACAAGACTAAAATCTTTTGCATAGCAAAGGCAATCATCAAAAAAATACAAGGACAATAAACAGAATGGAGAACATATTCACTGATACATCTGATAAGGAGTGAATATCCAAAATTTACTAAGTGTTTACAAAACTCAACACCAAAAACAAACAACCCAATTAAAAATGGACAAAAGACCTGAATAGACACTTCTCCAAAGAGGACATACAGATGGCCAATAGACATATGAAAAGACGCTCATTGTCATTAATCACCAGAGAAATGCAAATTAAAACCAAAATGAGATACCATTTCACACTTGTCAGAATGGCTGTCATCAATAAAACAACAAACAAGTGCTGGAGAGGACGTGGAGAAAGGAGAACCCTTTTGCACCATTGGTGGGAATGCAAGCTGGAGCAGCCACTGTGGAGAGCAACTGTGGAAAGTGATGGAGATACCTCAAAACATTAAAAATGGGTCTGCTTTTTGACCCAGAGATCCCACTTCTGAGAATATATCTGAAGGAACCCAAAACACTAATTCAAAAGAACACAAGCACCCCTATGTTCATTGCAGCATTATTTACAGTTGCCAAGATATGTAAGCAGCCCAAGTGTTCATCAGTACATGAGTAGAGAAAACAACTATGGGACATTTATACAATGGCATTGTATTCAGTTATAAAAAGAAGAAAATTGTACCCTTTGGGACAGCCTGGATGGACCTCGAGAACATTATGCTGAGTGAAATAAGCCAGTCAGAGAAAGAAAAATACCATATGATTTCACTCATAAGCGGAATCTAATCAACAAACTGTACTAACAAGGAAAAGGGGGATAGACTCATAGACTGAGAACAAATGACAGCTAGTGGGGAAGAGAGGTTAGGAGGTGGAAGGGTTAAGCAAAAAGGAAAAAGGACTCATGGACATGATTACAGTGTGGTGATTGCTGTGGGGAGTAGGGTATAAGAGAACTCAAAGGCAATGTAAAAAATGCAATAAATATTAAATTTAAAAAATAAAATAAAAAGCAAAATTAACATACCGGGGGAAAAAAGAAAGAAAAAGTACCCTGGGAGTATAGCTAATCCTGGATAATCTGTGGTCAAAGTCTTCGAGCATGGGAACTGGAGCAGTGGCCATGGAGGAGACAGATACAGTTCACACACTCTTCTCTTTACAGCACCCTTTTATTTTTTAAGCATTTTTTTATTGTTGTTCAAGTACAGTTTTCTACCATTTCCCCACCACCCCGACCTCCCCACCTCCCTCTCCTGTCCCCCCCACCCCCCACCGCTTGTTATTGTCCATGTGTCCTTTATAATTGTTTCTGCAAACCCTTCACACTTTTCCCCTGTAATCCCTTCCCCTCGCCTCTCTGGTCACTGTCAGCCTGTTCTCAATTTCAATGTCTTTGGTTATATTTTGCTTGCTTGTTTGTTTTGTTGATTAGGTTCCTGTTAAAGGTGAGACCATATGGCATTTGTCTTTAACTGCCTGGCTTATTTCATTTAGCATAATGCTCTCCAGTTACAGCACCCTTTTAAATGTTATTTGTGGTAAAGGCATTGAAAATGTGAACAGTGAAGGCAATTGCTTAAAACTCTACACTTGCATGGGAATCCCAGAGACAAGAAATCCATGCATGAAACTTCACTCTAAGAAAGACAGGAGGCTTGCCAAATGTGGACTGGAACCTCACTCTGAAGGCTACAAAGATACACATGAGGTGTATCATACCTTGACGACATTCTGCAAAACTTCTCCTCTAGTCTCCTAGCCCATTGCCATAACCCTCTGTAGCATCTCTGACCACTTACCAACTGATCTTGTTAGAACAATTTTAGGGTAAACGCTACTGTGCTGGTGGCCCAGGGTGCCTACAGGTAATATGGTCACAGGTTCAGCAGATGAATAAGAGCAGCTTGAGTGGCAAGAAAGGGATATGGTAGAGTCTCCAGAAATGCCTTGTTCCCAGGGCATGGGGCCACCTATCCCCTGACCCAGTGTTGGCTTTTACAGACGTTCTGTGCTACAAGCCTCTGACTCAGTTTCTCAAATTAACTTTTTATGAAAACTACCTATTTCACAAGCACATTCACTGCTTTATCTCATCCCAGGTTTCTGTCTTTACTGAGACTTAGGTTCTCTGGAATTACACTGGATTCCTTCAGCTAGCCATAGACAGGATCTCTAAACTTTTCACCATGGCATAGTAGTTAAGAACTAGGCAGCTGGGAGCAGACAGATCAGGGTTTAAATCTTGGCTTTTCCTTTATTGTTTTTCTCATTTATTCATCCTTTCAACAAATATTTTCTGAGAGCTTGCCATGTATCAGACAGCTTATGAGGTACCAGGCAGTGAACAAGCCAGAAAAAAGTCATAAAATTTATTATCTTCATATGTATGGGATGAGGCAGGGAGATAACGTTACAGGGTGCAGCCAAGAGGGGGGACCCCAAATGGACATTTGAAATGGGGCCCAGAACTCAAGGTGTCCAGGAGATTCTAAGATGTTTTTACCCCTTCCCCTACAGGTGTGAGTTGGGGGAAGGGGCACACAGAGCAAGAACATGCCGGGCAGCTTTGCAGCTAATCCATGGTATGGTCATTTAACATACTTATAGCCTTAGGCAGGTCATTTGAATATGCTAAATAGCTATGGCCATGCTCTGGGCCAGGGGGATGGAAAGGGACCCCCCCAAGATATGACTGGGGGACAGGTCCCCTGAGTTACAGCGCCTGCGTGGGAGCTCAGAGAAGATTGGCTCCACGACATGGGGTGACACTTGCCCAGACCCACGATGGCGACCAGAAAAGCTTGAAAGGATAGTAAATTGAGGGCAAGTGTGGCCGAGTGTGGAAGGAGTCGGAAATGGGGCTGCAGAGGAAGATTGGTGTGGGGATTTAAACAGCTTTGTGGGTAGAACCACACGATTTTGCCAGAATGCAGACCCCCACAGCTCTGGTAGGAGAGGACTACAAGGCTTTGAGGTGCTCCTTTTGGCCGTGTGGCCTGGGAAACAAGAGAGACTTTGCCTGGAAGAAGGGTGAAAGAACTCTTACCAGTAGGCCATGAGACGGTGCTGCATGGCTTTGGATTAATTGGAGATCCTGCCTGGACAGCGACACAGCTGATGGTGCCAAGAACCGAAAAAGGTCTCCCAGCCGAGCACGGATTACTGGGAAGAACCAGAGGCTGCCTGAGCCACAGACTTCTATTTCCTTTCCTAAGATATGGTACCCCAGACTGGGCAAAGGGGGAAGGAAGGACTGTATATGTTTGTGGGTATTTTAAGGGACTTTGGGATTTTGGCAAAGACATTAGGTCACTACTTTAAGTTTGTATAGCACTAAATAAACATTTCCTTTCCTTTTCACGAATCTCTGGCATTAAGAGACATCTTTCCTTTAAGGCAGCGGACATGATGGACCTGGGTCTCTTTCAGTAATAGTATTATCGTCCCAGGCCCCCCTTGTTTGTTCTGTAACAATAATAAACAAGTAATTAGATTCAAATATCATATGTTCAATATATGCTAGTTGTTATTATTATTTTAGTATCATTATTATTTATTTGATTCATCATTTGGGATTACATTTGGCTATAATAGAAAACCAATGATGGCTTAAACAAGACTTTTTTTTACACAAATCTAGAGAAAAGCCACCCACACTTGATGTGATGGCCCCAGTCTACAGGGACCAGGTACCTTCTTTCATTTGACTGTGTCATGTTCAGCCTCTTGGTGTTCAGTGGTTTCTCTAAGTATTCTCCACTCCCAAACACACAAACAGCCCTGACCAAGAGCCCCTGGAACTCTCTGCCCCTTTCTCTGTCCTTTGCAAGATGTTCAGTCCAGATGTTCAGATGTACAGACAGAAGCCTGGAAGGGCCATGGAATAATGCCTTGGGAACAGCCCACAGCCAATACCAGACAAGCATTGGTGTATAAACATCGCAACTCCCCCATCTTCAAGTAGAACACCTCTGAAACATGTACCGCACAACTTCCCAGAGTTCCCCAGCAGGTGGACCCATCTTAATTTTCTCATTAGCATACCCTACAGCGGCTTCCTTCCCTTCCTCCCTCACTCTCTTACTCCCTCTCTACCAGGGCTTCTTGGGGTCACCTGACAAATAAATAACTCACTCTTAAATCTGACTCAGAGTCTGCCCTTTGGGGGAACCCAATCTAAATTGTGGTGTAAGATGGCCACTGATGTCCCATACAACTCATCCATGTTCCAGCCAGTAAGGAGGAAGAAGTAAAAAAGCATGAGTCCCCTCCTTTAAAGAACATTTCTTGGGAGTCTCACAAGATACCTACCTACATGGCCTCATCAGGCAGCAAAGAAAGCTGGGAGGTGTCATTCTCATTCTGCATGGTTGTATGCCCTGTGAGATCAGGCATTCTATAAGGAAGAAGGGGGAAAGGGCTCTAATATGCCAGCTCATCAGTGCCCAGGGGATGGGCAAGGCTGAACCTTGTGGAGCAGGTGTTTAGGCTTCTGATGAACCACAGACTTTCACAAAGCCGCTTCATGGCAGCCCCTTGAACCCTTACACCTTGGGGCCTGCTTCCCCACCTGCTCCCCAACCCAGTCTGAGCATAACCTGGTCTCTCTAGTTCTTGGAGAAAAGCTTGGAATTTGCAACACCAAAGCATTCAGAACGCAATTTATAAATTGGCTTTTTTGTTAACTTCATTTTAGACAAATAAGGAGTGTCACATGAGACCCCAGCTCTCAGAGGTCTTAGGTGATTCATACAGAGGCAAGAGAAATGCATTGAAAAGGTGTAGAGTGACATGTGGCTAGTGACAATGAGGGTCCAGAGGTGAAAACCACAGTGGGAAGTGCCAAGAATGCTGCATGCTCATGAAATATCCTGTTGAAGGGAAATGGGAAGGTTTAGAAAATGCCCACAGAATGCTTACTGCATGCAGCATTGCACTCCTATGAAAACATTTAAACTCCCCAACCACTTGGGTAGATTTCCTTAATGGTACGTTTTAAAGATAAATAAGTTAAGGCTGTGATGGATGGAATAACTTGCCCTCAATCACACAGCCAACAAGAGACAGACTAAGAATAATATTAACAAAAATAAAAAATAATAATGCATATTTGAACTCTTTTTTCATGTGCCAGGCACTAGGTTGAGTATCCTTCATGCTCAATGCAAGTTAAGCTTCACCAAAGCAATTGAGGTCAGTAGGACTGTAATTTCCATTTTACAAATGAAAAAAATTGAGTCTGAGAGAGGCTAAAAGTCAGAAAACAGTGGCATTAGGATTTAAGACACCATCTTGTCTGACTGCCAATCAGGTGCTTGAATCCCCTTTATGGAACTGTCTGTGACCACATGGTCATAACCTAAAAATGACCAACATCAGGGAATGCACAACTGCCTAGACCCACTTATCACTTCCCTGAAGGAAGCCAGCTGCAAGGTCACTGTCTTTGAGCTCCTGGACTGTGAGCTCACCATGGTAAGGACTATTTTTTTTTTATATTGAATGACCCATACAAAAGTTTGCCCCAGGACAGAAAACTTTTTCTGGAAAGGATCAGAAGTAAATATTTCTATGTGCATTGTCCACAATGTCTCTGTCACAACTACTTAGTTCCACCATTGCATCTCAAATGCACTACAGACTGTGATGAACCAGTGAGCACAGATGTGCACTAAGAACACTTTGTCAATGGACACTGAACTTGGAATGTCAAACAATTTTCATATATCATCAAATAATATGCCTCTTGTTTATTCCCGAGCATTTATAAATGGGAATACCATTCTTGGCCCATGGGTCACACATCAGGCAGCAGGCAGAGTTGATGTGTGGGTCATGGTGGGACAACTGCCAGTCTGGTATCAAGAAGTATGTGGAAAGAGTGCTTCTTGGAATCCCTGATCTCCCTTCCTGCCTATAAAGGTGCTAAAAGATAAAGCAGTGTATTGTTTGTTTGTTTTTTAAATAGAAGGAACAATTAGTTAGAAAACTGAAGTTGAGTTTTTGGCAGGCCCACCTCAATCTCAAGGCTAAAATGCATGATGCCTGCCTGCAACCTGAAGATTAGAATGGAAAGTAGGGTCCCTCTAGTAAGGGCCTAGAACCTTGCTGAGGAGGCTGAACCTTCCTTATACTGCCATATTTGGGTGGGTAGCAACATGTGACACCAATATTGTTTTGAATCATTTTTCAATTGTTCTTCTATTACAGTTATCTCAATTTTTGCCCCTTTGCCCTCTGCCCATCCTACCACCTGCTCTCACAGTCAATCTTCACATTGTTGTCCATGTCCATGAGTCATTCATACATGTTCTTTGTCTAGTCCCTTCCCTGTATTTTCATGATTGTCCCACTCCCCCACCCCCTCGGGTGACTTTCAGTCTGCTCCATATTTCCATGCCTGTGGTTCTATTTTGTTTGTTAGTTTATTTTGTTCATTAGATTCCACTATAGGTGAGATCATATGGTATTTGTCTTTTACAGACTGGCTTATTTCACTGAGCATATTCTCCAGTTTATTGCCTTGTAGCTCCATCATGACATAGTTAGGACTGTATTATCATCCCCATTTTACAGTTAAGGAAATCAAAACTCAGAGAGGTTAAGTGACTTGCCCAACATCACACACTTTGCAGCAGGGACTCACATCCAGGGTTGCCTGACACCCATTTCTATGCACTGTGGGTCCTGAATGAGCAGATAAATGAGCCAGTTACTTTCCCCCTGGAAAGATTCACAGGGCTCCAAGCTGGTTTGCTGCATACCCACTGCTGTAGGCCTGATCTAGAACAGCAGTCTCTAAGCTAAATCCCCTCTCAGCTTCCAGTTCTACCCAGCAGCAAATGATGCTGGAAGGCCTATCTATGCCCTAGCAGTAGGTGGGGGGAGGTCAATCTTTACAGAAGTTCACCAGAAGATCCAGGTGGACTCCCCTGCATATAATCCCTACTTCCTATAAGAAGAGCCTGTGCTGCTGCTCAGGACAAGGGGTGCCCAGTTGGGAGTGGGGTGGGGTGGAGCTGGGGTATTGATCTGCAGTGTTTTCTTTTTTTATTGCCGTCCAAGTATAGTTGTCTGCATTTCCTCCCCACCACCACTACACCCCTCCCCAGCCATCCTCCTCCCTCCCCTGATCCCACCCCCCTTGATTTTGTCCTTGTGTCCTTTATAGTTGTTCCTGAAAACCCTTCCCCCTTTCGCCCCACAGTGTTTTTGATAGGGGACTTAAAACTTGGAAAATTTTAGCTTAAGGTAAAAAGTTGTAAGTCTAGCAAGTAATGTGTATGTTAAGCTTTTGTTTCAGAAACTACAGATAAGGCCCATCCTGGCTCCTGAGAAAAGCAGCCAACCTCCTGGGGCACTGGCTAGAGATTACCACCTGAGGACATGTTGGACACATCCAGGTCTTTTGTGTAACCACCACCCCCTCCTCCCTTGGGAACAGCTAACTGCCAAAAACAGGAAGGCTGCAGCTTCGCTCACCTAAACCTCCCTGAATTTCAAAGCCCTCACCACACCTTGCTTGTTTTCCCGCCCCTGTTATAAAAGATCTGGCCAGGAAAGAGAAGGGAAGATGGTTTATTAGGGTATGAACCCGCCATCTTCTCAGATCACTGGCCATCTGAATAAAGCACCCATAAAAGATTCAATCGCTCTCATTGCTTATTGCATTTGGTAGTGACAGGCAGCCCAAATGCCGGTGTCTCTTCCGGTTATATTTTCAGTGATAATGGTAAGGATGATCAAATAGAACACAGAGGTGGGGATGGGTCATGGAGGTCCTGTCCTCATGCTGGGCTTGGGTCAACAGGCATCACACATCTTAGTTACCTAATCCCCATGACAACTCCAGCAAATGGGCTTTCTTGCACTTATCTGCAGATGGAGGAATGAAGCACGGTTGATCAACACCTCCTGCCTCATGCTGAGCAAATGTGCCGGATTCCAAATTCCGTGCTCTTCTTTCTACAGGCCTCAGGAAGGCAGCTCCAAGGTATCAAAACTGGACCTATATCCTGCTGTGGCTTGCAATGGCTCCATAGCCACTGACCTAGATATGTCTGAAATAACCCCAATAGAACTGATTTAAAAACAAATATTTTTTGTTTATAGAAAGAGTAATTGTTTCTATAAGTCATCAAACAAGAAATTTGATAGTCATCATTCATTCATTCATTCACTCACTCACTCATGCATTCATTTGGTTATCCATCCATCAATCCATCCATCCACCCATCTACATAGGTAGGATAGATAGCAAACCAAGGCAGGAAGGAGGAGGGAGTCATGTCTCTGCTCACTGACTCAGCAGTCCTGAGCCTGATCTGGTAATACAGCCAGGTGTTCCAACACCACAGGAAACACCATGCTATCATGGGAGGAGGGCAGTCCTTAATATTCTATGTATGGTCTCCACTATCTATGAAAGGTAGACTTTGAAACTGCTTTCACGTCAAGACCTGAAAGGACAGAAGAGGCCCAAAGTGCCTAAATAAAGAAACTCATTAACACCTTTGGGTACTTATGCCCCAACCTGGAAAGGTAGCTTACATTTACCTGTCAATCAATATCTAACTTCTTCACCTTCCCCCATCCTGCCAACTACATAAGTCCTCAGAACAAAGGATCTCTCTCTTGTTCTCGCCACCCCTGCCCTTGACACCCTTGCTCTTGCCTTTCTCCTCAACTTTGGCAAGGCCCATTCTCTTCCATGAGATTGTATCACCAACAAACCCTGCTTGCATGATAATAGACTCACTGATCTGTGATTCTTTACTGCACTGGCAAGAAGAACTGAGTTTCTGTGAATTTCTCCCATAATACATACATCCAAAGATCTGTACATTCATCCAATTAATCAATCATTTGTTTAAACATGTAATGAGTATTGCTTGGGTGTCAGGACCTGCTAGCCTTGGAGAGGGAAAGTACAAAGATGAGTAAGATGTAGTATCGGTCCATCCACAGGGTTTAACATGTTTCTGAGTGTGTCAGTGGAGTGAGTTGTGGGAAAAGGCAGGTAAAGACCCTTGCAAAAGGGGCACTCATAGCCAGGGAGTCAGATGGGTCATCTCCGTGGACATCAATAAACCTGTGTTTCTTGATGAACTCCATCTCATTTCTCTCCAGCAGCCCACTGCTTTCACACATGCCAGAGCTATCATTCCCAGAGAGATCAGAATTTGGGTCAGTGAATAGATGTTATAAATTAGTAAAAACAAAGGTAATTTGTGAAGTTGTAAAGGAAAATTTATAATCTGACCAGTCCTGCAAAGGAATACGCACTAGGAGATATTCTCGCTGAGGGTGTTCACAGAGACCCTGATGACCATCCTTGTGTGACGAGACTCGCTCCTTGAGCAAACTTTGGTCAGGCTCCTCTGAGCCCCATTTTTGACTGTGTCTTTATTTTGAGTTCTATCTTTGAAGCATTTAGTCCAGTTTTAGCAAGAATCATGCAGGGTGAGTTTAAAGAAAACCCCCTACCCTTGATATCTAATCCAATTCCTTACCCCTGGCCTCCACATCTTGTCTCCCTGGCTTGCCTTCAACAAAACTCCTGCTCCGTCAGTTCAGCCTGAGTCCCCCCTGCCCCTGATGTCTCCTCTCAGTAATTTTCCACCCCCAACTCCCACCTTGACCATTGACAATAAATCCCCTTTTTCTTTGTTATACTTGGAATGGTGCCCAGTTCTACAGCAAGGTCTCAATTCCTCAACTGCAGTAGTCCCTGGATAAAATGTGCTTCCATCATTTTCACTTCTGTCCAGCTCTGGTTTTCTCTGACTCTAGGATGCTGTAGGAGGAAGGGCCACATGGAAAAGAAGATTCCTTCGTTCATTCAAAAGCAATTCATGAAAATGGTACCTGCTCTGAAAAGCAGTATATCCCATGATTCTGAGTCAGGGAAAGTAACAAATACCATTTGGACATGCCAAGTTTTTGTCCATTCAATACTCTCAGATTCCAGTACTTATTAACTGGTGAGTAGTAAATCTGTCTCTGCTTCAATTTCCTCATTTGTGAAACAGGTCTAATAACAGCAACACTGCAGAGATATGTGAGGATCAGGTCAGACAATGAACAGAACTGGTTGGCACAGTGGTGGACATATCACATGTGCTCAAGAGATGCCTACAGTGCTGACTTCGTTAGTGGACATTAGTATTAGGTGTGAGTGCAGGCACTAGGTGATGGTGGCTTACCAGAGAACAGTTATGGAGTGCCTGGAGTTTTACACAACCTCTAAATGCAAGAATCAATACACAAAGTTGGAACAAGGGGCTACAGAGTGATTAATGTGGTAAGAGCCCAGCAGCAGGAGAAACTATTTTCAGCTTGAGAGACAAGGGGTCTTCAAAGAAAAAGGTGATGTTTGGGATCACAGCACGACTAGAAGTTGTACACTAAGAGGGGTCTGCAGGGTATTTAAGAGGAAAGGGCGGCAGAGATGCACAAGGTCCCACAGGTACACCATCTTTCATAGTAATCACTAGCCACTGTCCTTTATGCACAAAACTGAAATTCAAGATCTAAAAGTCTCTGAAAATCAAAATGTTTTTACAGCTAATTTTTGTAACAAAACTCAATCTGATATAAAAACATATAATTTTCCTTTTCTCATTTTGTGTGAATGATCTTGTATCCAGGCAGATTATCCACAAGTTTGGTGACAGATCATTGCCCAGAACCCAGTGGGGGTGGTATGTATTATGTGCAGCATGTACCACATTGTCTTTCTAAAACAGGAATAAGCCCAAATTCCAAGCATGTTTGGTTTCGAATAAGGAAACACAAATCTATGATAATGATATCTAACATTTATTGAACACTTATTATATTCAAGTATTTCTCCAAGCACCTTAGTTAATCCTTTTGATGGAGGTAGTTACCGATATTTGTTGCACAGATGATACAATTGATTTTTAAGGGGGTTACTAACCTGCCCACACTCACACAGCTGGAAAGTTTCTAAGCCAGGCCTCAGAGCCACAAAGCCTGTATCCTTAAATACTACATTCAACTTCCTGTATTATTATAAAAGAAAGTGTGGTTGACTGTATGATTTACTCACAAGCCCTCTCTTTCTTCCCTCCCCTCCCTTTCAATGCTTTTCCCTTGAAAAAGGACTATGCTTCCCATGGCAATGTTGGCTTGCTTTTTTGCCAATGAAATGTTCAGAGAGGTGACATGAGCAGAAACTAAATGTGCTTTTGTGGTTTTGCTTGACCTCTCATGCTCTTGCGATTTATTACAGATAAAGCAAGATCTGGGTAGCTGTATGAATCTCAGAATAAGAGACAAGTAGACCAGACCTGAACCCAATCCACAGCCTGAAACAGAGCTGCCTTCACCAAGTCACAGACTCATAAAGGTGAAAAAAATAAGAATGCTTGTTGTTGTAAGCCACTGAGATTTGGGCATTGTGTCTTACACAGCATTATCATAGCAATAACTTGCTCATTTGAATTGTTGAGGTGAGCCAGATAAGGAAACATTTTCTGAGATGGGGATTTAAAGTTGACTTCAGCTATATTGGGAAGTATCCTAAATAAAGTTAAACATGGAGTTATTGTTACAGAACAAACAAGGGGGGCTTGGGACGATAATACTATTACTGAAAGAGACCAAGGTCTGTCATGTCCACCGTCTTATAGGAAAGATGTCTCTCAATGCCAGAGATTCGTGAAAAGGAAAGGAAATGTTTATTTAATACTATATAAACTTAAAGTAGTGACCTAATGTCTTTGCCAAAATCCCAAAGTCCCTTAAAATACCCACAAACATATACAGTCCTTCCTTCCCCCTTTGCCCAGTCTGGGGTACCATATCTTAGGAAAGGAAATAGAAGTCCGTGGCTCAGGCAGCCTCTGGTTCTTCCCAGTAATCCGTGCTCGGCTGGGAGACCTTTCTCGGTTCTTGGCACCATCAGCTGTGTCGCTTGTCCAGGCAGGATCTCCAATTAATCCAAAGCCATGCAGCACCATCTCATGGCCTACTGGTAAGAGTTCTTTCACCCTTCTTCCAGGCAAAGTCTCTCTTGCTTCCAGTCCACACGGCTGAAAGGAGCACCTCAAAGCCTTGTAGTCCTCTCCTACCAGAACTGCGGGGGTCTGCATTCTGGCAAAACCACGTGGTTCCCCCCACAAAGCTGTGGGGAGACAGGGTTGCCACTCGGCTTTGGCCGAGGGGCGATTTTCTGCTAAATCTGCATGGTGAATTCTCTCTCACAGAGCTGCGGGAGCCCTCTACTCTGCCAAAAGCCGCGTGGTTCTCTCTCCTATGGCTGCTGTGTCTGGGTTTAAATCCCCGCACCAATCTTCCTCTGCAGCCCCATTTCTGACTCCTCCCACACTCGGCCACACTTGCCCTCAATCTGCTGTCCTTTCAAGCCTTTCTGGTCGCCATCATGGGTCTGGGCAGGTGTCACCGCATGTCATGGAGCCAATCTTCTCCAAGCTCCCACGCAGGTGCTGTAACTCAGGGGACCTGCCCCCGCACCGGTCCCCCAGTTACATCTTGGTGGGGAAATTACTTCCATACCCCTGGCTCAGAGCCTGGCCATGGCTATTTAACATATCTATGTAACCAGTCAAAGGTTATAGATATGTTAAATGACCATGCCAGAGGTTAGCTGCAGAGCTGTTGCTATGCAAAACAGCTCTCAATGGGCCTACTCCATTTGTCCCTTTCCCCACCCTACACTGGGGGCGGGGGCAGTGAGGACATCCTAATATTTTCTGAACACCTTGAGTTCTGGACCCCATTTTAAATGTCCATTTGGGGTCCCCCCTCTTGGCTGCACCCTGTAACATTACCACTTCCCCATCACCACACACGAACTCCCTTAACACCCACCAATAGTTTCTTTTGTTCTTAGGATAAAACTCCAAATCACTAACACAATCCAAGGACCTCCTGTCTGGATCCTGCACAGCTCAGGGACTCAACCACATCTTGTACTCTGCTTGCCCTTGTGCTGTGCTCCCAACCACATTGGCCACCTCTCAGCTCCTTGAATGTGCACACTCCTTTTGCCACAGAACCTTTGCACATGCTTTTCTTATTGATAGAAATACTTTTCCACTAACTCTTTGCCTACTTAACTCTCATTTTTATCATCATCTCCTTCTAGCCTTTCCTAAGCCCTTTGGTAAGTTAGTTTCCCCTATTATACATGCTCTTAGCACCATGCATTTCTCATTCATTTCACTTGTTATAGTTTAATTTCATATTTGTTCATAAAATTTGATCAGTGTCCATCTCTGCCACTAAATTGTATGCTTTCTAAAAGTAGGTACAGGGTCTTCTCCCGCTCTGCCATTATACTTGTATCCCCAGCATTGTTAGCATGGTCCCTGGTACATGGTTGACTCTCCATAAAAATTGTTGAATGAAGGAATGCTGTGGGGTGAAAGCTTAGATAGCAGTGAGAACAATGGGTTGTTCCAGTTGCCTAGAGCACCCAAGAACAGAAGTAATCCTTCCCCCTTACACAGGTACTTTCAGTTCCAGTGGTTTTTCTCTGAAACTTTGCCAGATGAAGCCACTGTGTGGTAGGGATGCACCAATCTGTTATCACCAGGCAGGAAATTGGACCTCACCCAGTGCAATGTAGTCCATTTACATGTCAGATGTTTCTCCTGGTCCCTCACATCCCCACTGTAATGTTACCATCCAAAGGATGCCTGTCATCAGAGGTAGATGAAAGGTCTGGATGCTGCAAATGCTCCCGACAGGTCATTTAAACCATCACCTTCAAAATCAATGCACAAGAAATGAGAGTATTTCAAATAGCAGAGCAGCAGCAGCAGCCAGACTGACTGTTTAAGTCTCTCCATGGTATGAAAAAAGACTACCTGGATTTCCTTTATAAGTGTGGACGAAAAAGGAGCCACATACTAAACTTGACAAGCTCAAGGGAGGCCTGCATGGTGGCCTTATGGTAACTCAGGGACCTAAAGTAACCTCATAGGATGGTCTCAATTAAAACTTTCTCACTAAAAGCGGGTCTTGGTGGGCAGTCATGTCCTAGGCAAATATCTTCCTTGACAAAGGTCAATCTTTACCTTGACTGAACCCGTCTATTGTTTTTCTGCATCTATGATAACATATCTTTAGAATGGCAGAGTACTTTTTTTCTTCCAGACCCCTCAGGGCACAACCACCCACCCCGACCACAGAGCCCCTCATTGTTATCTTTAATGTGTTAATTTTAATTGCTAACTATCTCCTATTCACCTATGTAAAAGAAATATTTGTCTACTCCTTTTATTTTTTTATCCAATTCCAGAGATTTCCCCCTTCCTGCTTTGTTTTCTCCTGACTCCCTAACCTATCTCCAGTGGATTTCATGCAGCCCCCTTATCTCCTTACATCTTCCCCTTTGATTGCAAAATAAGTGGTAAAACTGCCATTTTCTGAAAGATTTTCCCAATTTGCTTATATTTTGCTTCTCCACAATTGTCAGTTTGGCTCAAATAAACTCATAAAAATTCTTACAGGTTTGGATATTTCTTATGTCAATACCAGTAACTAGGATCTGGGATCTGGCAATAAAAGAGGCCAGGGTAGGCTCCAATGATGGCTTGATTTTTAACATGTGTGTGCTATGGGAAAAGGATACCTGTCATTCATATAACATTTGTGAATGCAATAAATGGATAAGCTGAATAATTAAGCAATCACTTTGATCATAAGGTGGAAACCAATATGTGACCAGAGCTGAGATAAGGTGAGATGATGGAAGCCAGCATGTGGTTAGAGAGGAGATGGAGACAACATTCAAGAACTGGGTGCTGGGAACTTGGCCACAGGAGAGTAGAGCATTAGGAACTGGACCTAACCTCACTAGGAGTCAAAAGTCAACCACAAGGGCACCAAAGACAGAATAAATGCCAAAGAACAGAAAAATCAAGGTGGTGAGGACAGGGTACGAGTAAAAATTGGCCTGAACACTTTAAAGGCACTTTGGCATTATCTGTTAGAACTTGAGACTTGTCTACACCTGTGATGCTTGACTGTTTTCCTAGAGAAACACTCACCCAAGTGCAAAGGCAGGCATGTAATGAGAAGTTCACTGCAGTGTGCTCATCCGAGCAAACCTGGGAATGGACTAAAACTCTGATGCCATCATCTGTGGGATACTATGCAACAAGAAGAAAGGCATTAACATGCAAATATTTCCAAGATCTATTGCTGAGAGAAAAAAAGCAAGTTGTCAAATGACATAGCTAGCATCTTATAATTTTCTTAAATGCACATATTCAAAATAACAATATTGTGCATTGGGCATCTTCTGCTGCCATTTATTTGTGTGTAATTGTGTAGTGACTGTACCAATAGGTCACCACACAAACTGTAAACAGGAGTCATTTTTGGGGATGGGTGAAGGGACCAGTGGAGTTTAGTACTGTCTAATACACTCTGTTCATTTCACAAGGGATAATACAGTCAGACTTAACTAGTGAAATTAAATTTGTTTTTAAAATCACGTTGTTCAAAAGCACAAATGAGTAACAAAGAATCCATGGAACAGAGGTGAGTGAAACTGTAGCCAGGGGAAGGGAGAGGTGCTCAGAATGAGACTGAGGTTCCCTGATGCCCAGGTTCGACTCCAAGAGGGCTTTTATGGATGGCTGGTCCCTCTGTGGACATTCTCAGCAACCCGCCCCCCCTCCCGCTACCTCCAGGCATCAAAGAAACTGACAAATGTGGAAAAGGAGGCTGTGTGATGATGGATCAGGGGCTCTGAGTTGGACTATGGGGACCGGAAGCAACAAGAAGCAGGAAAGTCACCACACCTCCCAGACAGAGACAGCTTTCCCAACCACCACTGCTGATGTGGGCGTTTTTTTAAGTTTTTACAAATTATTTGAAAGGGATTTGTAGTTGAATATCTAAATGCGCAAATCCCTGGTGCAGGAAATGCCAGGTAGATAAGGATGAACAAGCACAGAGCAGAAATTGCCATGCGTCTGACCTACCTCCACCCGTACATCTGACCACATCGCTGTGAGGACTAAGCGAGACTGCTGAGGAATGCCCTGGGAAAACAGTAAAATCGTCCACAAATGTTGCTTCTTACCATGATTATGTCCTGCCTTATTTCACATCAGAATTTGATAATAGAGCTACAGACAGGACCCACATGGACTCTGGTACTCCCTTCAGCCATCTGCCCCAACTGTGAGCACTTTACAAGAACAATTTTGCTTTTACTAGGAATCATCCTTACTTTTTAAAAATAGAATTACAATATCCAAATTTAAAAGTTGGGAAAGTAGAACAGAAATGAAGCCACCCATATTCTCAATAGTTTCAAAATGCCACATGCTATTTGCCAAATGAGTGGAGGAAGAAAGGGAAGAATGAATCTGCTGTATCGCTTTGCTGCCTTCCCTTCTAGTCCTTCACTCAGCATGTTTTACCTGATGCTGAGTGTTGGGTAGCTCTGCACTTTTATAATCTGCAACTTTCACTGATAAAGAAAACACTTCAAGTCACTTCATAGCCTTCAGAACTGTACAGCATTCCTAGATTTGGTGGCACTATGGTGCATTTAACCCATCCTTCATATTGCAATAATTGTCATACCCTTCATGTCCCTTCCCAAAGGGGTATCTTCATTCGAAGTTTTCTGTCCTTTGGCCTGCCCCTAGTGGCTCAGAATGTCCTGGTGTTCAGAACATGAATGATGACTGGTAGTTGGCAGGGACTCCATTTACAGCCTTGACTATTAGTGTTATGGTTATTATCATCATTGTGTGTTCATGCAGTGAGTTGTTTAATGTACTACTTGGTTCATTTACTTAATTTTTAAGATAAAGAAGAAAATCACTCTCCAGGTACCACAGGGTTTATTTTTAAAATAAGACAAGGCAGAGAACACACATTACAGTAAATTTCAATGTAAGTTAAAGTCTCCACAGGAATAATTCTACAGAGACAGATTATTTCAAAGAATAAATCAGCCTGATGTGATGAGAAGCTCTTACATTCTCTTTGAGAAAGGATGTGGAATAGAGATGACTCTTCTTCTGGAGGCTGTTATGAGTGGGCAAACAGAACCTGTGATTATAACCCTGTGAGACTAATTGCCCAACGAGCATTCAGAATGCATCTACTTGTTGTTGACTCACTCCTTCCAAGAATTCTGCTACTGGCCTGATTTTCCAGGATCATTCTGTATTGTTCATTCTGCAATAAATACTTTATCAGCTCTTGTTTCTCCTTCCCCACTCCCCAAGTTTGGAGCCCTAGGTCCTATAAAGTATTATAGGTGATACTTTACCTATCTGGTCAACCTACTGAGTTCTGGAGCCCTTCAACTGGAATAGTCCCAGCAACCTCAGACTGCTGCCAAATGATTCTGGCACCAAGTGACATGGGGACATTCTATTCATCTCCCGAATCCTTTCAACCCCTATACTAAGTGGGCTAATTCTGTCTTATGGACTATGTCGTCATTCGCTTGTTAATTCATTCAGTAAATACTGAATGCCATGCATAGGTAGAGCCCTGAGGACAAATGAGAAAACAAACAAAGCTCTCGCCCTCATATAATTCCCTTCTAGTGCTGGGAGATGGGTAAAAAGAAAGAGCAAGTAGACAATGTGAGTTCGGATATGCTATGGAAGACACAAATAGGGTTGAGAGTAACTGGGGTTGGAAGAAAACAGCTTGGCCTGGATGGCCGTGGAAGGTCTCTCCGAGAAGTTAATATTTGAGATGAAACCTGCATGAGAATGAGCCAACCAAGTGAAAACCTAAAGGATGTGTGTCCCAGACAGCAGGCCAGCAAGAGCCAAGGCCCAAGAGCAGAAATAAAGTAGATGCATTCAAAGTATAGAAAGAAAGCCTTTGGTCATCTTTTCTGGTTGAAGCTCAGAAAGGAGAGTGGTAGGAGGTGAAGATGGTGAGAAGGCCAGAAAGCAGAGGCCTTGGACAGGAAAGGACTAGGTAGGGAGTCAGTGTTAACTAAAATGCAGGGCTTGTGCTTTGATAAGCACCTTAGTCTACCTGGTCAACCTACTTCATGCTTCATTCTCCCAAGACTACTGAGTTTTCTTCTAAACCCCTATTCATATGATTCGTGTATAGCTTCTTCCTAGGGGCTTGGCTCTGCTCTCCATGCCCCTGACCAAGACTTAGAATCATGCCTAAAAAGGAGATCTCCCCAGCCCATGGCACAGCTGGACCTGACTCCAACATACCAGTTCATTCTGTAAATATTTGCTCATACCAGGCCTTTGGAACCACATCTAATTCTGCTTTTTGTTACCTTTTGGACTTTATACCAGGAGCATGTTGCAATCAAGTGAGCAAGCTCCAAATCCATACCCTATCCTTACCAAGTGGGTGTCTACTCGGTCCTATGTCCTTTCTCCTCCCCATTGGCCCTATGTCTCACCCTAGCATGACTTGTCCTGACCATGCTCTTAGGAGGGCCTAACTGCACACAATGGGGGCTCCAAAACAGTACTTCTAAGTTTAATCATCAAACTTAATTCACTCAACTTAGCTCCAGATAACTCTTGCCTGTTTCAAAAAATAAAATCTAGAGATTTGTCACAATTGAAGACATTTCAAAATTATGTTCAGGCTCTGATGGCAATTTCCAAAGAGCAGTCCCCAGAATAGCTTGGAAATTGCCAAGTAATTGGAATAAGGCTCTGACCTCCTTGAGGATCTACTTGGAAGATGGACAACATCCATGCAGGTGCACAGGAACAGAGTATTTCTTAACAATTGGCTTTATGATGTACCTACCACCCCTGTGCTAGTGGTCATAATGTTTGCAGCACTTTGGGGTCCAGATTCTTATCTGGTGAATTAGGCACAAAACTGGGAAAGTCAGGGCATCAAAGCTAAAAAGTTACATTAAGTATTTACATTTGGGGCAACAGCTCCTTCCATAGCATGGTTTCCAGACCTCCATTATTCTGGCTTCCCTGTTTTTGCCTGTGGTTTTAAATAAGTATTTTCTAAGTGCTACTAAGGATGGATTTCTTCTCTCCTGGTGTAGACTGAGCTGTGCAGAGAGGCAAGTGTGGTGAGCCTCTTTCCCAAGAGAGCCACCTATTGCCCACAGGCCAGTCCAGCTCCCACATGTGACTGCTGGGATCAATATAGAGTTTACTTTAAAAAATATTGTTGCCAATATTTTAAAAAAATGGAAGGGGCCTTAGCCAGGTGGCTCAGTTGGTTGCAGCATCATCCTGTACACCAAAAAGACTGCAGATTCCAGTCTCCGTCAGGGCACATACCTAGGCTGTAGGTTCCATCTCCAGTCAGGTCAGGTACTGGAGGCAACCAATCAATGTTTCTCCCTCACACTGATGTTTCTCCTTCTTTCTCCCCCTTACTCTTTCTGTAAAATCAATAAACATAATCTCAGGTGAGGATTAAAAATTAGAAGAGAATACATAAAATTAAGGTTTCAAAGCCTTCTTAACAAAACTGCAGACCTGTACACACTGGGCCCCCTTGGTTTGTGAGGTGACATGAAGCTGGTGCCCTGCAGTACCTGCTCCCTTTCGGGATGAACTCCCATTTGCCATTGTCACCACCTGGTCTGGTGAAGTACATGAATTTCTGATCTCTGCATGTCAACTTCACAAGCCAAACAATGAACAGTTGCAAATATATCCATATCTGATCTGAGGTTAGAAAGGCCAATTTTATACATGCAGCCAAACGTTCACCATGGATCACTCAGTAGGTATGAAATATCACACTAGACTCTAGAGATACAGTCATGAGCAAGGAGACCAAGAAGCTGCTGTGGCAGAACCTTCAGTTCAGCAGAAGAGAAAGGGCATAATCAGTCAGTCTTACTTACTAAATACAAGGTAAGAAGTATTTCCAAGGAAAAAAAAGAGAGCACCATTAAAACAAATAAAAGAAAAATCTGCCTTCTCCAGGGGCTCAGGGAAGCTTTTGTTGATATGGTGACACTTCAGCTGAGGCATCAGGGACAAGGGGAAGAGTAGGTAGGAGACACAGGACATGGAGGAAGAAGTGCAGGATGACAAATGCCAGGTGCACAGGCCTGGAGGGAGGAAAGAGGTAGGCACAACTTGGGAATAGAAAGAAGGCTTTTTTTCTCTTAGTTTTATTTTTAATACTATAGATAAAACCTTGGCAGAATTTCATTATTCTTTCTTCCTTAAGAACAGGTACCAGCTTCCTATCGCCACAGCAATCTTTCCAATATACTTGGTATTGTTGAGCAAGAGATAGGCATGAGCGCTCCTATCTGTATCTTCACACACAAATGCAAGAATCCCTAGTGAAGGTACATGCTTCTTTTTTTCTCTATAAAAAGGCAATGAAATATATGTAACTTATAAGTCCCCAAACTCATCAGCCTATGACTACAAAATGAGATTATGCTCTTCGTTATATGCAAATTATTATGGCCAGAGGCTCTCCAGCTGTCTCCCAGCTGTTTCTGAGAGCTTCCTGGGCCTCCTGTGTCCAGAGTGTTGCCTGTGGTTTCTGTTTGCTCTGAGCTTCTTGTCTTGCTGGTCCAGCTGTCCTTATTGGCGACTAGTGCTGCAAGCACTTGGCACTGAGACAGGAGACTGCTGTTTAGGTGGATTCAGCATTTCCTGGTACAATATGAATCAGAAGTACCTCTGAAACTGGAGAACATGGCCAGTGCTGCTCCTGAACACTGGCTGCCCCAGAAGGCCATACTGATGTGCCGGTCCAATCCTTCCATTACCCTCTTGCCTCCTTGTGGTCAGAAGGCTGCTCACTGTTGCCAATGGACCCTTGCTACTTCTGAGCTTGGATACTTCACCAGGTCATCTTGAGCTAATTTCTACACTCTCTGTTCTTATTTCTGTATTTATAAAACAGATACACTTGGCAACATCCCCATGTCCCTGAGAAGGCAGAGCAGTAAATGAATGTAGAAGCCTTCGGTATACTCTGACCAGTATCCATATGAGTCTCTCACAGTGGGTTAGAGCTCTGCCCAAGGAAAGCTGTAATAATCATCTCAGTGCCAACCAGACAAAAAGGGATCAAGACAGCCAAGGGGTCCTCAGGTCCCAAGCTGCATCTACTGGTTGTTCCCTTCACACACCCAGTGATAAACATCATGTGGGGGTCATGAGCAAACGGTACTTCTCTGTGCTTCTGTGTTTCACAAATACTGTTTCTCTGCCTAGAATATCCTTTCCTATGACCACAGTGGGTAAATAAAATCACGTAGGATGCCCACTAATTTAACTCACTGATACAAGGGAAGGGGAAGGGAGGGGAGGAATAGGGAGGGGAATTGACAGGTATTTGTAACTAAACAGTCTGTGGGCAATATTTCAAGCACTATTTGGTCTGGGCTTTAAACAATGGGACAGAATTTCTCTTTCTTTGTTTCTTGTCTGTTTTGTTGATATGGATTCCATTCTTACCCCCAATAAACTCACCACCCAGTGGCTGTAGTTTCTACTTTTTCCATTATTGGTGTCAGTTAGGCAGGTGTTCAACTCTTCCATTAACCCCAAAAACTGTCCCAGAAAGATATCATCTTGTTCATAACTGATTCGACTTGGCCAGAAGACAGAACGCCTTAAATCAGTCATGCATCCTCCCTGAGAACCAGGAGCCGAGTCCACATCATGCAAAGCCCAAGGCCCTGGAGGTGTCCAGGGCCTCACAATGTCCAATGCCAGACATTGTGTGATAAAAAGCCTGAGTATCTAGGACTGTTGCTTCTGCAAACACGCTCTCTATCTTTTACCTGAAAACTCCTATTCTTCCTTCAATAACTCATTTTGCCTCCGATGTGAAATTGTACAATGCTAGGAAAGCAGGTACTGTATATTCTGGGCATCTCACCCAAGAACTGATGCCTTGAACTGTGATGCATCTAAATCTGTCACTGGAAGTGCTTCAGGAGCAGGACCTGCCCTACTTGTTCCTCTGTCCCCTGTTTGTGTAGCATCTTTCCTTGCACAGAGAACATGCTTAGTAAGAGATGATTAATGGATGACTATATTTTTGGTCTCAGTTTTTTTTATTATCTTTATCAAACTTATGAAACTTCTGGCTACATTTATCTTGTGCTCAAAACAATCCTTCCAGATCTTACTTTGTCCCTTATTATACATGAACACATTCCGAGTTGGTTCTTTTCATTGAATGAAAATGCTATTCATATTTTAGACCTAAACACAAGACTCTGCCTTAGTCCATAGTGAATTTCAACTTGAGTCTCTCCAGTTCTCTAGCTTGGCCAAGTAGTTTTGAGTGCTAATGTGTTTGTACCTCTTGATAACTATGATACTCAGTTTTGTATTAGCTGCATATTTGATTAGAAGGCCTTGCAGATGCTCATCAAATCACCTCCCCAAATTAAAAATATTAGATAGGACAGAACTAAACAAAGAAGATCATTAGAGGATTCATGGATTCTAAAAGGAAGTCTCTCTCCAGGGCGAGAAAACTACCCATCACATGCCAGGGCTTGGCCAGCAGGCCATCTATGTAAAGGTATCGTCACCAACTAAATGCATCACCCTCTTACCAACAGCACATCATGAACAGGATTCCTAGGTTATTCAGCAGAATTCGAGTCCTGGTATCCCAATGCACTTTGTTGGTCCCATAGACTTTTTAAAGTTAAGTTGACTTTTTATTTTTTCTCTGTGGGAGATTTCATATAAAGGTCTCAATTTCTGGCTTTTAAAAAAGCCCCCAAACCTAGCTATGCAGGGCCAAGGTTACCAAAGCACAGCCACCAGATGAAGCTCAGTATTGAGGGAGAAACGTTGTCCAGATTCCCACAGTCCACATCTGTGTGTCTATCCACCTGCCTGGCTGCATCAGCACTGGAATTCACAAGCCTGCTTTTCCTCATTCCACTCACATGCTAAAGCAACTGTCAAGGGCTTAGGAGAGCTCCACCCCACATGCTTACCCATGGACCACAACTGAGGCTCAGACAGGAAAGCAAACTGCCTCAGCCTGAGTATCCCTGGTGCCTAGATGCCCTTGGTGCCACAGCACTGACCCAGACTTTTCTAATAGAGCTGATCACTGCTTTTCCTCAGGAGGAGGCATGAGTGCCCCTTATTCTCCCTTCTTTCTCCATCAAACTGGACCCTGTTTGGGAACCACACTGCAAATCACAACCCTTTCTTCCACATTTACATTTTGAAGGATCTGCCTCCTACTTCCTCTGGATGAGAGTGAGTCTATTCTTCTCCCACATAAATAGCTTCAGTTCTGTCAATCATGTTAATGGGTACTGGTTTCTAGACCCTCCATGTCAGCCTGGTCACCTACTCTGAGCCACATGGCAAGCAAAGCAGGGAACAGGGACTTAGGAACAAGTCAAAAATTATCTACCTGAAAGGAAGAACCTGCCAGAAATCATCATGGAGCCTCAGCACTAGAAGGAACCTCAGGAGTCACCTGGCCTTTTGTAGGACAGACATGAAGCTTTCATGCGCACTGAGAAAAACAGGTGTCATTTACCCTCCTGAAGGTGGGTATGAGAAGCAGCAGAGAGACTGAAAACAAATGACCTTGTGATAAGAGCATTCACAAAGTAGGGTCAACTTGCTTCATGGCATCTAGATTTTTCAACTATGCCAAACCTCACTTTAGATGGAACTGAAGGTGGAAAACCAAGGCCAGACACATCTGTTTAAAATGATGCTGCACCTGGGAACCAATTACCACCAGGAAGAGCATTAGAGAATTAGGGAAACTAACCTTTTCTAATCCACTGTCGACAGAAACCTTTGGGCAGCAGATCAATACGGTGTGTTGGAGGAGCACAGAAGTCTCTCACTGCACCTTCACAGCAGTAATTAAGGATGGTTTAATGAGACTGCCTGACAGCAGGTGTCTTAAGTGCAGAAACAGACAGGCATGGAGAGGGAGCCAGCACTGGGTGTGAATCACCCTCAACCTCTTTGACAACTTCAGGAATAGGACATCTGGGAGCCATCACCTAAAACAGCAAAGGCCTGGGTGCAATTGGAGCTGACAGTGAGGGAAGGGGAAGCTAGAAAAGATTTACATGGTCTGAGACCTGCCCCCTACTCCCATCTTCAGAGACAGCTCAGCTCTGTAATCCCCCCATGCCCCTATGGAATTGTGGAAACCAGACAGTGCTGCATTATAAGGCCAGTTCTGATGCTTAGAAACTGTTCCACCTTGAACAAGACCCTTCACATGCTGACACCTCTTCTGTGAATTGGGACAATAACAGTAGGTTCATCTGATGGACTCAGTGAGGGGTGAGATCATAGTGGTTTGAAGCTCCAAGCATGTGCCTGACTCCCAGAGAGTACTCAGTGTGTCAGGTACTATTACCAGCTTGCTGTCCCCTGAGGCTCTGGCTCCTCGTCCAGATTGTTGGAGTAATAACAACCTACCTAACCATATTGTCAGGTTGACTTGAGATGCAGAGTGTGAGGGTCTTGACTCTGCCCAGCAGGAAGCAGGCACAAAAATTCAGCTCCTATGCTTTCTCTGGGCTAAAAACTGCAGACAGGACACTAGCAGAGAGTGAGTAGGTAGAAACTACTTTGCAGAGCTTATGTACTGCAATGGGTGGGGTGGAGCAGCTTGAGAAAGGCCACACATTTAAGTTTTGCTCCCCTCATTCGCAATAGCTCTGTCACGGGGAAACCAGCCTGTGGAGAGCAAACCCCTTCCAATAGAATTACTTCCCCACAATTCGCCCACTGGAAGCAAGGAGGTGGCCCCCTGTCGTGATGCTTCCCAGAGGTGGAATGCCTGGAAGGCAAAGCCACAGCAGCCCAGGTGCTGGCAGCTCGCAGGCAGAACGATATGGCTACTACACATGCCAATAAATGACCTTTGGGCACTGAGCTAAACAAAGGAGTTTAATATAATTCTGCATTTTAATAACAGTTCACTTTCCTGCAGTTCCACTCCTACCCAATAGGATCCATCCGCAGAAGCCTGAGCCAAAAGCGTCCTGGTCAGCTGCCCCGTGATTTAAGACTAGCTATTTCTTGTCTCCATGCTCCATAATGAAGTCAGTCAGATTTTATTGCCAAATGGTCCTGGTAATGCCTCTGTAACTGCCGATTGAAGGTGCTTTTGCTTTTTGGAATAAAGATCAAATTTGAATTTCACCAAGATAAACTCATGACTGGGTCAATACATCTAATGGTTCTCATTTGTGCCCCCAACTTTATCTATTTTTAAGCTTTGCTCCTAAAGAGAAATAAAAACATATTACCTGAGCGTGTTAAAGTCACAGGCTGGGGGAGATCAGGACATGAATTAACCACATTCTGTAGGGTGGGGAGCACAGGGAGCAAGGCATTTACCACTTGTAGGAAAAAAATGCAGTTGGATTGGGGGAGGGCAATAAAAAGAAGAAATCACTTATTCTACCACCAACTTTGCATTTTACAAAGCCTTTTTTTTCTCCCCTGGTTGATATTCAGTCCTCCAGGACTTTTGAGAGATTAACTTCATTTTTCACAAGGGGAACTGAGGACCAGGTATAGAAGGGGGTATTTTTCAAGGTCACACAGCAGAGGAGGCTACATGAATCCTTTGGAGTGTGGCGTATGGTTTGGAGGTATGGTTGTTATATTTGAAAATCTTCTATTTAGATTTCTGCATCTACATTACAATACAGGCTCTTTTTGTTGTTATTTTATTTGTGATTTTTGCTTGTTTTGCATCGCCTCTGGTATGACCAATCTCTTTCAGCTGAAAACCAGGCCTACGATGCCTGTTAAACAAACAGAAAATTAAGTGTATGACATTCAGTGTTATTTTATATTAGTTTCAGGTGTACAACATATTGATCAGACAATTATATACTTTACAAAATATCCCCCTAATAATGAATGTCAACCGTAATTGAAAAATTTTAAAAATAATAAACTGAAAGTTAAAACACACACACCTGCCCCCCTCCCCATGCACAATTAAGTATGTGTGGCCCTTTCTCAAGTGTTAGAATGAATTTCTCAAGTCCTAGAATGACTAAGCTGATATGAGGTGGAAAATAGGGTTGCTCCAAAAGTTTTTAAGAGACAGGCTGAGCTCTGGATACTGGTGCGGGAACATCCCTCCCAACCTGCAAAGTGCACAGGTGCAGCTGACACGCAGCCAGCATCTTAATGTGCAGGGGAAACTGTAATGGGACACCGACACCCCATGTGGAGAGCAGGAAACAGCCCTGAAAGCACTCAGGGGCCCTGAAGGATATGACAGGGAAGAAGCAACTTAGTGTTTCAGTGCTCCCACAGGATGGGGACTTGAGGCTGCAAACTGGTGTCCCATGGACTGGAACTGAGCAACAGATTTAATCCCTTTGCTCCACAGGTTTCTAACTAACTAAGCAGGACAAAGACTTGTATTTTCTTTTTTTTAAATAATATTTTACTTCTCAATTACAGTTGACATGCAATTTTATATTGATTTCAGGTATACAACCCAATGATTAGACATTTATGTAACTTACAAAGTGACATCTCTGATAAATCTATTATCCATCTGAAACCATAAATAGTTACTACAGTGTTACTGATTATATTTCCAGTGCCTTAACTTACATCTCCATGACTATTATGCAACTACCAATTTGTACTTCTTAATCATTTTACCTTTCTTACCCAGTCCCCCGACCCCTCTCCCCTTTGTTAACCATCAAAATGTTCTCTGTGTCTACGAGTCTGTTTCTGTTCTGCTTATTTATTTTGTTTTTTGATTCTACATATAAGTGAAATCATGCAGTATTTGTCTTCCTCTGTCTGACTTATTTCACTCAGCACAATAACCTTTAGGTCCATCCATGTTGTTACAGATGGCAAGATGCCATTAATTTTATTATTGAGTTATATTCCATTGTATATATGTACCACTTCTTCTTTATCCATTCATCTCTTGATGAACACTTAGGATGCTTCCATATTTTAGCTGTGGTAAATAATGCCACAGTAAACTTAGGGGTGCATATGTCTTTTTAAATTAGTGTTTTGTGTTTCTCTGATCAATACCAAGAAGTAAAATTGCTGGGTTCTTCTTTGTCTCTTGTAATAGTCTTTGTTTTAAAGTCTATTTTGTCTGGTGTGAGTATTACTACCCCAGCTTTTTGTTTGTTTCCATTTTCATGAAATTTATTTTTCCATCCCTTCACTTTCAGTCTCTGTATGTCTTTAATCTGAAGTGAATCTATTGCAGAAAGCATAAGTAAGGGTCTTGTTTTATTATCCATTCAGCTACCATATGTCTTTTAATCAGAGCATTTAATCAATTTGCATTTAAAGTAATCATTGATATGTATTTATAGCCACTTTATTATTCATATTTTTACATTTTTTCCTTTGTCTTAAAGAAGACCCTTTAACATTTCTTATACACTGGTTTGGTGGTGATGAACTCCTTTAGCTTTTTCTTGTCTGGGAAGCTCCTTATATGTCCTTAATTTTGAGTGATAGCTTTTCTGGATAGAGTAATCTTGGTTGTAGGTTCTTGCTTTTCATCACTTTGAATATATTTTGCCATTTCCTTCTGGCCTGCAAAATTTGTGTTGAGAAATCAGCTGACAGTCTTATGGAAGCTCCCTTGTAGGTGACTAACTGCTTTTCTCTTGCTGCTTTTAATATTTTCTCTTTGCACCCTGGCTGGTATAGCTCAGTGGATTGAGCGCAGGCTGCAAATCAAAGGGTCACTGGTTTGATTCCCAGTCAGGGCACGTGCTTGGGTTGTGGGTCAGGTCTCCAGTGGGTGCCACATGAGAGGCAACCACACATTGATGTTTCTCTCCCTCTCTTTCTCCCTTTCTTCCCCCTCTCTAAAAACCAATAAATAAAATCTTTGAAAAAAAAGATTCTCTCTTTGCCTATAACCTTTGACATTTTAAAACAGATTTTATTTATTGATTTTTAGAGAGAGGAAAAAGGAAGGAGGGAGAGAGAGCAACATCAGTTGGTTGCCTCTCACATGTGCCCCAACTGGAGACTGGACCTGAAGACCAGGCATGTGCCCTGATGAGAAATCAAATCAGCAAACTTTTGCTTTGCAGGACAATGTTCAACCAGATGAGCCATGCTGGTCAGTGCTGACACTTTAATTATGATGTGTCCTAGTGTGCACCTCTTTGGGTTCATCTTGTTTGAGATCTCTGCACTTCCTGGACTTATATACCTATTTCCTTTATCAGGTTAGGGAAGTTTTCTGTCATCATTTTTTAAAATAAGTTTACAATTCTTGCTCTCTCTCTTCTCCTTCCAGCACCCCCATGATGTAAATGTTGGTACACTTGAAGTAGTCCCAGAGGCTCCTTAAACTATGCTAATTTTTTTTGGATTCTTTTTTCCTTTTTGCCATTCTGACTGGGTGTCTTCTGTCTTCCAAATCACTGATTTGATCCTCTGCTTCATCTACTGCACTGTTGATTCCCTGTAATAAATACTTTGTTTTAGTTATTGTTTTCTTCATTTCTGACTGGTTATTTTTTGTTTTTATATTTACATTTGTTTCCTGTCTCATTGATGAAGTTGTCACTGAGATTATCGAGCATCCTTATGAGTATAACCAGTGTTTTGAACAAAAGCACATTCTAGATTGATTTTGGTTTGTACTTTCATTTGAGACATGTTTCTTTGTCTCCTCATTTTGGCTGTCTCCCTGTGTTTGTTTCTGTGTATTATGTAGAGCTTCAGAGTCTCCCAGTCCTGGTAGAGAGGCTTAATGTAGTAGGCGTCCTGTAGGGCCTAGTGGCATAGCCTTTCCAGGCACCCCAGTTGGACTCTCCAAGTGTGCTGTGTGCACCCTTCTATGGTAGCTGAGCTTTGATTGCTGTTGGCATGTCAATGTGAGGGATTTATGCCCAGGCCAATTGACTGTAAGGACCAGCCATGACCGTAGGGAAATTGCTGGTGTGCAGGGGTCAACCCTATAGAGCAGGACTTGCTTCAGATGGACTGCAATGTCTGATGAGTCTGCTCCTTGAGTGTGTTGCTTGTGGAAGTGGTTGGATTGTGCTTCGGCATGGTTTAAAACTGTCCAGCAGCTCTAGGGCAACCTGGAAAGTGCAGGCCAAAATCAACCACTGCCTGTGCTCACTCAATGGCATCTACTACCCTCACTGACTAGTACAGTGAAGTAATCATTCTTCATGAATGCTCATTCCAGTTCATTCTCCTTGGCTGCCAGGTTACATAGGTGTCAAACTGTTCTTGTTATATTAACAATGATCGGACTTTTTCTGGACAGACCTCATATAATAGAATTGGTTAATTTTCAATGAATATCCAGATTTTCAGCTTTTGAAAAAAATTGGAAAAATTGTGGAAACACAAAAATTATGCAAACAGGGAGCTGGGTCTGAGTAGCAGCTTCTCCCTAAAGATAGGATCTGTTCTTTCCCTTTTGTCATAGTCCTCACCACTCCTTATTGTATCATGCTGGGTTCATTTCATTTTTATCTATCATCTGTCAGTGTGTAGTCCCTTATGTTTGTTGACTGTGACCTAAGCCATTAGGAGAGTTTTCCAGGTTCAGTCTCCTTTAATCCCTGAGGAGGGCACAGCAGAGAATGTGGGTTGTCACTGACATTGCCAGCCCTGTAAGCATTCCTCAATTCTGACAGTGACAGTAACCATGGGAGTTGAAATGTCACAAACCTATCCCACATCTTGCTTTTTCTTTGCTTCCAATATTTCCAAATTGGAAACATGAATCCTTAAAAATTCAAAAGAATCCATTTCTGTTTTTCCAGTAAACTCTCAAACAGTTTTCTTTCTCCCTAAAATGCTTTACAAATGCTAAGTTTGTTATTATTATCTCATATTCCACTGGTCATTGCTGGCAAGAGGCAAATGGGGAAGGAAAGCATGTAGTTGATTTAGCTGATCAGGAAAATCAAATGGCTTCACACCAAGTTAGTCAAAGACCTTAAAGCATTGTGAATGGCCCCACTCCTCTCAGAAGGACCCCAAAGTGAATGCATCAGGGGGCACTTACCAACCAAATCACAAATCTGAGATCCCAGGAGACCTTTGCCTAAGTGTGGTTCTGTAGACCTGCCATCAGTAGCTAGGATTTCTAGCTAAACAGAACCAGGTTTGAGTTCTGGCTTTGTTCCTTTGCAATCTAGAAGTTCTTAGCCTCTCTTAGCTTGAGTCTTCACATATGCAAATGCCAATAGAAATGGTAAGTATCTCAACTGAAGCAAAGGTTATATAAGAACTGAGAGGTTTCAACATTAACATAAACATTTAGTGCAGCATCCAGCACATAGTAGATGCCCAGTAAATGCTAGTGATGCTATTCGTACAGAGAAACAGCATGAACTCTTGTCCCTGATGGAGTGATAAACTGGTAGTTCATGCCTATGCTCAGTTACACACAGACTGTTTTAGTCCATCTGCCAGGTGCAGGTTCTGCCAAGCCCCCAGGGTATGACAGTGGTCTTGGTATTTAAACTCTAGTTGAAAGAACATGTAATCACCTTCTCTTACCTACAGGGCATATGTTTCAAGACCCCCAATAGATGCCTGAAATCACAGATAGTACTGAGCCCAGTATATGCTATGTTTTTTACTATACAGTTGTACCTCGCTGTATCGTGGTTCACTTATTGTGGCTTCACTGTATTGTGGGTTTACCTGTGGGTTTACCTGCAATACAGTGAAGCTGCAGTAAGTGAACCACAATATAGCAAGGGACAATTGTATACTTCACCGGTGAGTACCCATATAGAATTTTATATGTTGTTAAAATTGTGTAGGTTTAAGAGTGTAGAAAGTGTTTAAGAGCATATGAAGTGTTTATAAGAGTGTGGGAAAGGTTAATAAGACAGTGGGAAAGGTTTATAGGAGTGTGGAAAGGGTTTACAAAGCCTTAAATATATATATAAATAATAAAATAAATATAATGCCTCTACTTCATAGATTTTCACCTATTGCAGGGATCTCTGGAACGTAACTCCCATGATAGGTGAGGGATTGCTGTACATATGTATCTGTGATTATGTTTAATTTATAGATTAGGCACAGTATGAGATTAATAATAACTAATGATAAAATAAAACAATTATTATATGTAATAAAAGTTACATGAACATGGCATTATGTAAAATAAGGGTGACTGGAACACAAGCACTGTGATACCTGGGCAGCGGATCTGATATCTGAGATGGCTCGTGGGTAGGGGCATCTACAGTGTGGATGTGAGAACAAAGGGATGATTCACAACCCAGGTGGGACAGGGCAGGATGGTGTGAGATTTCATCACACTACTCAGAATGGCTCGCAATTTAAAACTTATGAATTATTTATTTCTGGAATTTTCCATTTAATATTTTCAGACTGAGGTTGACCATGGGTAACTGCAACCATAGAAAGCAACACCCCAGATAAGAGGGGACAACTGTACACAAATCTGCAGTTACTAGATTATTTTACAAGTACATAAAAAGGCTGTTCGAGCCCAGAGAACACAATTGCTCCACTGGGCTGGGTGAGTGTGTGCATGCATATATGTAGAGTTCACAGGGAGGCAAATCCATGGAAGCAGAGAGTAGTGTTTGAGTGGGGTTTGGGGTGGGAATGGGACTGAGTACAAAAAGGTATGAAAGATCTTTGGGGGAAGAAGGAAATGTTCAGAACCTTGTGATGGTGATGACTGTACAACTCCATAAATTGGCTAAAAACCATTGAATTATACATTTAATAAGAGTGAATTTTGCAATATGTAAATCATATCTCACGTAAATGCCTTTTTAAGGGGCTCACAGAGGAGGTGCCTTGTAAGATAAATATGCAGAGTGGATAGAATTCACTACACAGAGAGGAAGGACTTACCCCCCACCACTCCCCAGCCAGGTGCTGGTGTAGGAGAAAAGGCAGGAGTACACAGGATTCAACTGCTCAGGGAGCAGCAGCATTGTCAGGGACCACCGTGACTTAGGCTGAGTGAGAGACCTCCAGACCAGGAGCCACTAAGGAGACAAAAAACGTATTTCCCTGGCATGATCACCACATGTTCATATGCCTCATTCCCTTCTGCTTGATCGGCAATCAATGATGGGTAACAATTCTCTAGGATAGAGAATGAACCTGAGACAGACGCAATCACATGGGAATGTTACAGGGAAGAGACTCAGGGGGCTGTGGAAATGAAGGGGTGATTACATCAACTCTTGACCCCTACCTCAGCTATGTCAAAGCCTGAGTCTTTGTACTTAGATGTGAGAAATCCAAGTCTCCTGAATGCCTTTGTCTCCTGACTGCCAGGCTCAAGCCTAAGGAAAACAGCAAATAGCTAAAGGGGCAGCCCAGACTGGAGATGGGGGACTCCCGGGGTAATCAGGCCTGGGACATAGAATATGCAAGATCCTGTGAGATCTGTTTGCTGGAGGATGTTATTTACTTGGAATTTAAAGGCACAGACAGGAAACCAAAACTAGCCCTTTGAGCCATGTAGTCCTTTCATATGATAAAACTCCAATCTCTGCTCAGAATCACAGCAGAAGTTCTGTTAGCATCTTTGTAAGTTACCTGTTTCCTCTGATCCTTTTTGCCAGACTGTGAATCCACAAACTGAGTCTGCTTTCTTAATAAAACCCGACTTGGGTAGAGGAACAGCACACTTTCCACTAGAGAAAGTGGCCATGTTCTCTATTCCCCCACAGAATCATGGTTGTTTCTGTGTATGATATTTCTCGTGTTTCAATGAGCATCCGCAGCAGGGATGGATACTGCAGGATGGTATTCTTCCACACAGCATGGCAGATGAGAGCAGAGATGGGTGAAGGGCTGGTTTGGACACTCCACCTTGTGCTAATAGGCAGTGCTAGCCCTCCTTGGATAGGGACCCAGGTGCTAATTTTGTTGCACCCTCAGCAATGCCCAGCCCCCACTGTTTCAAGCTATATTTTGTGCTAGTGTGGGCTTGGGCTTTGGCTTTGCAAAGAGACATTCAATTCACTGTTGACAACCAGAAATCCCATGCTAGGATATGAGAGCAGAACAAGTGTTTGATTTCTCTGATCTTCTCCCAGTCAAAGCTTCCCCTTTACTGATACTTAAGGGATTTGTATCTTCTTTGCAGAAACAGTACAAGAGGTTTTTCTACTTAATCCCCAATCCTCGGAGTCTGGGCTACATGTGGTTTATGTTTCAAGAGCACTGTGGTGTCTACTGTGGCAGTGAGCCCAAACTTTCTGCAGGGAGGAGCTGGGAGAAACCAAGGTGCTCAGAAAGCTTTTAAAGATGACAAAGCTGAAGCCAGAGAAGCACCTTAGGATTTCTGGTGGGGCCACAGTCCCCTTCTGACTGCCCCACCTTCCACCTTGGCAGACAGAGTAACATTCTTCGACCCCACCTTCCTAACCTACATGACTGGATCCTTGATCCCAGCACAGCTGTTGATATGATGGGTCTGAAAAGTCTGGACCAGGGCTGAGACATGACCACTGCTCTAGGCTAGTCACTGGGCCTTGCCTATGGAGAGTTGGGGGCATGTGTTCTGAAGCATGGACGCCTGGTCCGGGGAGAAGGATGGAGTTGACCTCCCACTCCACCCTGGTTCTCAGCCTAGTCTGCTGTGGGGCTGGGTTCATTTGATTACACCCTGGGATTTATTAGATGTTCTGTATGCTTCTAGTGAATTCCTATATCTTGCTTACAAGTTGGAAATGGATTTCCTGACTTGTAATCAGTGCCCTAATTGAGGCAGAGAGTGGTCTGCCCAAATCACAATGCAGACTGGATGCCAGAACCATGCTTTTCTGCTGAACCAGGAATGTTCATGTATAATACCCAAGATGGAGGAGGTCAGCTGCTCATCAGCCTTAGCAGCTACACAGAATTACAAGATTGTTTCCAGAAGCAGATCCACCTCAAGTTCAACCAGAGAAGAAACTGCATTATATGTAAAAGGGAAAGGTGTATGGAAAACACTAATAAAGATAAGTGAGGAGGGGCAAGTAGGGGTCTGATCTGTAGGATTTTGTGGCCATTGCAATGATTTCAATTTTGTTTAAATGGGATAATATGTGAAAATAGGTTCAAATATGTAAAACACAGAATGGCACCTAGTACAAAACAAGTACTAGTTACTATTAGTAAATAATAGTTATTGTTATCCTTAGGATAATGGGAAGCAATTGAAGAATCTTTAGCAAAGGTATAATACCACTTTTTGGTTTTGAGGCATCTCCTGAATGTAGGGGAAAGGGTGGACTGGTCAAGACCTTGGAGGGGATAGGAGGCAGACAGAAGTCTCGTGCCATCCTCAAAATGAGAGAGGATAATATCTTTAACTAGAGTGGTGGTGGATAACAGAAGCTGAGGCATTAAAGAGACATCTAAGGGGGATAGTTGACAGGGCTTGATGATAGACTATGTGGAATAAAGAAGCAAGCAGCTCAGAGGTGACTTTCAGAGTTTAGGCTGAACAACTTGATGGCTGGTCATGTCATTGAACAGAGCTAGCAAACACTAAAAAAACTAAGCTGTATGGGGAAGCTTATGAGTTTAGTCCAGTGAATATTGCATGTGGGGTGAATTTGAATGTGCAAGTAAAGATGTCAGTTAAGCATTTGGATATTGATGTCTGAAGGTCAAGGGAGAAACCTAAAAAGGAAATGTTTCAAGTCATCATTGTGGCAAAGTTGAAGCCATGGGTATGTGGGACATGCTCCAAAGCAAGTGTCCAGGGTCACATTACCAGAGAAAGCCAACAGGAGCCACTTAAGCATGATAGATACTGTAGCCATTCTGAGTGTCCCGCCAAAGCCTCCAGGCCCTGCTCAATAAGTATTTACCTATTGAATAAACAAATCAATCAATCAATGCTTAAACAAGACTGAAAAGTGGATTGCATATTAGATCTTTCCATGGAGGCAGTGAGAAAAAAACATAACCTGAATTCTAGACTCCCTTTGACTAGCTCTCATATTTTTCTTAATTTTCAGGAATTAACAAAGGACCAAAAGATGCAAGTAAATAAAACCTGTCTGAAACTTCATTCAAAAAACAAAAACAAACCCAAACTTAATTTTGTTACAGAAATCTGCTCAATACTATTCTATTCCACCAAACTGTCTTCCTCTTTGATGAATGGATGCCTTGAGCTGCAGACACCAGAACTGCCCCAAGTAGGCAGTCCATGAAAGCTGGGCTTGGACACAGGGAAACAGAAAGAACTGGGAAGCTTGGCTGGAAACAGACATTTATTAACTTTGTTTAACATGAAGGTGGACTCTAACTTTGAGTATTAGGAGTATCTTTCAATTAGTGTCAGCTTTTCCTCCCTAAAAGCTCTCAAGAAACCCTGCTACTCCTCCAAAGTTTAAGAGAACAGAAGAGTACTGTTTGAAGAGTCAGCAAAGAATGCTCTGTTGGAAATTCTTTCAGCAGATGGATTTGTGCAGCAGAGACAGAAAAATGCAAGAAGCAAGAGCAATAAAAACAAGGTTGGTGAACTTTATGCAGTGAAGTCAGAAAACCTAATTTTTAAGGGTGGCTGAGATGATCATCAAGCAACTGTGTTTTTATCAGAAAAGTTTATTATATTCTAGATAGTGCCATGCCAACAGGTCCTTCAGAGGAAAAGTAACTGATGGCCCTGTCCTTCTGCCACAGCTGAATAGACCAGGATGAGACAGCCCCAGGAAAGCTATTGTATATAGCAACAGTTCTTAAATTTTAATGTGCAAAAGAATCACCCAGAAGGCTTGTTTAAATGCAGTTTTCTTGGACCCATGCTCTGAGACTAGAATTCAGTAGGTCAGCTTGTAGCCCATGAATTTGAATTTCTAATGAATGAGTCCTGTGTAGTAATGCTGGCATCACTGGTGCCCAGGAGTGGTGCAAGCATTTTGCTTACAAGTTGTTATCTCTGTGATTACACGGATACTTAGGTATCTACTGTACCCACTACAGTACTGGGACATCAAAATTTCTCAATAAAAACTTATTGAATAAATGATCCTCTCTCAAGGAGTTATAACATTTAGAGACAGCTAATTAGTGGATAAGAGAAAGCCCAGAGACACAGAAGAAAAAATAGGAAGAAGCCACAAGGCCACAAAAACATGAGCTTGCAGTGACCACGTATGAGTCCAAAGCTAGAGAGGCAAGGGAACTGGTCAGTAGTATCAGGGCAGTGGAAGCAAAGGCTTCCATTGAGTTGCCTTATGTCCAGAGGGCCAAAAAAGGCACTCAAATCTCTTCTGCAGTGACAAGAACATCAGATTATGTAAGGTTCTAGTTTTTGAAAAATCCTTTCCTGCCTTCCTTCTTTTTTCTATGTGCCCTCACTATTCTTTCCCCAAGCAATGAAGAACTGCTGCCCACAGCCAGAAAAGGCCAAGTATCAAGCCAACTTAGATCAGGAGACCTGGATCTAAAACCTGACTTTGTGACTTATATCTTGACTACCAAGGAGAACATCTTTTAAATCCTATCTCTGTGAAATAGAGATAGGATTGCACCTTCACAAGAATAATGGACATAAAATTGCAAGTTGTAATGAGTGGCCCACAATAAGAACCAAGAAAATGTGTGTGGATTCTGAATCTCTTTCCTGAACTTTGGGCAACTTTGATAATTTTAAAATATGTTGTTACCGATTCATTCATTTATTCATTGTACAATTGTTGCTTGAGCACCTACTCCAATCCAGACACTGTTCTAGGTACTAGGGATACATCAGTAAACAAGAGAGACAAAGACCACTGGAGCATGCATTAAAGTATGGAGAGAAGCAATGGATATGACAAGGAGGGGGAATGTGTAGTATTATTGGATAGTGCCTTGCATAGAGTGTCAGGAAGGCTAGAGGTTGCAAATTTAGATCTGGCAGTTGGAAAGGCATGACTGCATAAAGACCTGAAAAAAGTGAAGGGCAAGTCATTTAAAGAGCAAACATCCCAGGTGCAGAGAACTGCAAGTGTAAAAGAAGGCCTTGGGGATGAATGTGGAGTGTTCAGGAACAGCTTACGAGACCAGTGTCTCTGCAGAAGAATGACTGCAGCAAGCCTGGTAGGAGATGAAGTCAGGGGGGCATGACTTCAGAGGTATTGCTGATCACAGAGGCCCTGTAGGTCATTATTACAAGGAGCATGGCTGTTCCTGAGCCAATGTGAAGCCATAGTTCAGTTTGGAGAAAAAATGTGGCCAATATTACTTGTCTGTACAAAATCAACCTGGCTGCTCTATTTAAATCACAGACAAGATATGATGGAGGCTTAGACTTAGGTGGAACAGTGGAGAGGAAAAGAATCACATCATCAATACTGATGTTAGAACACATGGGCTACTGCGGAAACTCAAAGACAACAGAGTGGGAAGAGGCACAGATCCCAGAGAGGACATAAAGTGAACTTAGAACCATGCCCTTTCCTGGACAGACGCTTAGCCCATGTTTCACTGACAGCTCAGGGAGGAGGAACTGGACCTTTAGTTCTGGTCCCTGTATATCTAAGCTTCTTGAAATACTTGTTTCATACTGAATTTAATTCCCCTCCCCTTTCATCTTTTAACAACCTCAAATACAAATAATTTCCTTACCACTCTTCTAAAATTATTGCCAAATCCACAGGACACACACACACACATTTAAGGCCTCATCACATCTCTCTCAGTGTTCAGGTACAATTATACTGCTTTTCTTGATGCTGTCTTCCTTTGACTTGGTGGCACCAGCATTTTCCCAAAATTACTTGGTCACTCTTTCTCAGCCTCTTAAACTGCTACTGTGTTAGAGTTTGCTGAGGTGCAGGCCTGGAACTCTTCTCTTTTCCACACTGTCTCCCTAAGTGATATCCTAAGTCCTTTTTCTTACAAAACCAGCCATTGTCAGTGACTCCCCAATTTAACTTATGCCCTGACCTCAGACTCATACATCTCAGACTTAACACATCCACCCCACCCCCAAATATGTCCCAGCTTCTCTAGTTAGCTCCTATAAGGATAAGTTTTAAAATGTGATGCCGACTTCCAAGATCATGAATATTCTTGTAGAAAATGGAAAATGTGTTGACACAGGGTCCCTATTCCCAAAGGGTGGAGGTCTGCTCAAGGAAGCCCATGCATGCTCCAGGGTTCAGGTTCCTGGCTAGCTCCATGCAAACAAATATACAACCTCCCTGACCCCAGGAGGCATTTGGGGTGGCAGCAGCTATACCATCTCCTCTTGCACTTTTCTCCCCACTACTAGGATCCATCCACACTGGTATTATTTTTAATAATTTTTTTAGAGATTTTATTTATTTTTAGAGAAGGAAGGGAGGGAGAAAGAGAGAGAGAAACATCAATGTGCGGTTGCTGGGGGCCGTGGCATGCAACCGAGGCATGTGCCCTGACTGGGAATCGAACCTGCAATGCTTTGGTTTGTAGCCTGCACTCAATCCACTGAGCTATGCTAGCCAGGGCTCACACTGGTATTTTTTAATCCCTTAAAAGACCCAAGTTTTTTTCTGCCTCAGTTCCTTCCCTCTGCCAGGAAAACAGCTCTCACTCTTACCACACCACCCTGTACCATCTTGCAGACTTCAGTCAATATCACATCTATTGGCCTCATCACCAGCCCCCATCTAAATTGCACTTGTCTTGTGCTCCTTCACAGCACACCCTCCAATTTCTAATTCTGCACACATGTGTGCTTAACAGCTTAGTGCATCTCTCCTCATGCAGGCTGAAAATTCCCAAAGCCCCACTATACTGGATATCTCATGCACTATATATCTTGGTTAAGTGAATGAATGAAGGAATGAATGCCATGTACTTTCTAATATTTGGATGCTCAGTTTCTTCATCTGTATGTAATGTGACACTGGTGCTATTTGATCTTTCTATTTGTACAAATTACTTGAGAGACAAAATAAAACCATGAGATAACCTACTGTTTTACTACATCTTTATTTTCTAGAAGAAAAAGACTATTTTACCCATATTCTCATAATTAGCACCTGGAATAAAGTTACTGCCCAACAAATGTGTGTTGAATCAAATTGCTATTATTATTTGTCTGCAGAAAGTAAAAACAACAGTTGATGTCAGCTTCCTGGTCCACAGTTAATGTTTCTGTCCATCTCTCTCAAAAAGATGCCTGTACCTGATCATAAGGCTTGGAGATCTTAAAGTAAGCATGTTTGGTGTGAATCAATAAGTTACGGCCTAGGGCAAAGTTTTGTTTTCCTGAACAAGGTTCTGTTTTTTACCTGTTTGTTTTATTTTTCAAGGTGTCTGAAGTCTGTCGATAAAGGTGAGGCTTATTGCTTGAAGGTTAGAGCAGCAAAAGAACTATAGAAAATCTGTCTTCACCCAAGAAGACAAATATCTACTTCACACACAGAGCAAAAGTTAAACCCAAGTTGTACAATGGAGGGGAGGAGAGGCCCAAAGCTGGTGTGAAGGTGTGGTCAGTGTAAGGACACTTGTATTTGTCTGCAAGGCTCCAAACATCATCTCCATGACTCTCCAATGAGGGTGTAACAGTAACCCATACAGACTAGTCTACAGAGTCTATCTATGGTTCCCCTGTTCAACTCACATGTGTTTGGGAAGAATGATAACAAAGAAACGTTTATGAGCCCCTACTATGTGCCAGTACTGGACAACACATCTTCACAAGCACTCATTTAAACCTCATTCAGAAGGGACTGTTATCTCTTTTTTAGAGATGTGGAAAAGTAGGTTAAATAACTTGCCTGAGGTCATAGAACTGGCAAAAGGTGGAGGGCAGTGCCACCTGCACTGATGAATGAATTCAAAAAACAGAACAGCAGCACAGGAAGCAGTAAACCAGGCACCTGTAAGTTTCAGTGTTGAACCTGCACCATAGCAGAAATCTCCCATCGAGTTTTACTTGACCAGCATAGCCACATCTCAGCATACAGTGTAATACTGTTGAAGGAATGTGAGCTCTGGAGTCAAACATGGCTACATGAGCTATGATATGCCAGGGATCTGCAAAATTCTTCTGTACCTGTGGACAGGTGGTCAGGTGTTCCATAGTGGCCTGGCCTATAACAGATGCATAATGAAGACAGCCTTGTCTTTCTTCCTTCCTATTTCCAGCAAGTACATATCACTGTGATATTTCCCTTAAAACCTGACAATTTTTCTTTTTCTTATCAGAAAAATTCTTTTGTAGTTTCATTTAATCCTCACAAATGCTTCTTCTCTCACATCATTGAACCGAATCTTGGAGAGGTTCAGCAGCTGCCCCTCAGTAATGGGGCCAGGACTCCCACTCAAACCCCAGCCTATGGTAAGCCCACGCCCACACCCATGCTATCCAACCACTGTGCTTACTGCCTTCCTCACTGAACTCCAAGACAATAAATATTGAGAAAGTATAAGACTTTTTTGTTCAGTCATGTTTTTTACAATAATATCCCCTAAACTGGCATTCTGTGTTTACATACAACCACCAGTGAAATTTAAAGGTAGAAAGGCCAGGACAAATCAGCTTGGGTTGTGTAAAAAAATCAGCCAACCTAAGCTGATATTATGATGGACAGGAAATTACCAGAAGTTCAGTATCTGTGTGAATCTACTTTGGGTATTATTTTACCTTAAGAGTATTCTTAGAACTCCAAACACATCCACGGGTTTTAAGGACATGGAATTTTCATTATTCTCAACAGCTCCTTGTGCATCAAGAAGAGAGAAGGGCCAAGAAATGGAAGGAAAGGCAAATCACTGTATTATTTTTGAAACAGAATTCTTAAGCAGGAGCACTAGTGTTTCTCACTCCAGGCTCTTCTCCTGCTGACACTTCAGAGAAACAGCACGTGGGTGGATCTGGCTGGGACGTGGTGCTCGGCAGAGCCTATTCCAGGAACCCAGAGCTTCTGGATACTGAAGGGCACTGGGCTTCTGTGAAGGGAGCACCAGAGGAATGAAGCATTGCATGGTTTAGAGCACTGGTTCTCAGCCGGGGGTGTCTTGCACCCGGGAGACACCCAGCAACATCTGCAGTCATTTGGTTATCATACCTGGAGAGGAGGATGCTCCCCACATCTAGTGGGAGATGCTATTCAGTGTTCCACACCGCACACGACTGCAGCCCCCACAAAGAATCATTGAGCTATGAATGTCCACAGTGCCAATGCTGAGAAACCCTGCTTCAAAAGGAGTGTCTCTGCTTTTGAATTTTTTAAAAATTTACTTTAGAAA
This sequence comes from Tonatia bakeri, assembly GCA_004024845.1. Taxonomy (NCBI): domain Eukaryota; kingdom Metazoa; phylum Chordata; class Mammalia; order Chiroptera; family Phyllostomidae; genus Tonatia; species Tonatia bakeri. The sequence continues at coordinate 62,188 of PVIA01003209.1, read as the reverse complement.
GAAAATCACTATCAGCCCTGTCAAATTGGACCTGGTTTATCAAAAACACACTCCTTTATATTATTTACAGAACGAGCCTCCAAGTCTCCCTGTCCTTTGCAGGGTGGGCTTAGCCCCTCAGGACAGTGTATACAAATATCCATGGCCTTTTCTGTCCCATGTCTCACCCCATACAAGCCAGTTGTGCCACATTTTTTATAATTGCCACAAGTTTTGTACCTGTACCTGTACCTGTACCTGGGTCTTTGTAGCACTTTCACTCAGTCTGGTCATCCTTTTCTCCCTTCTTCACCTTGCAAAGTTCCATTTGTCCCTCAAGGCTTCATCACATCACCTTTGTCACCTTTCTGAAAACTGTTACTACTCAAAATGGGACTTGCTGACTAACAGCATCAGTATTACTGGGAGTTATGAGAAAATTAGAGTCTCGTGTCTCACCTGGACCCAGGGAATCAGCATCTGCCTTTCAGCGAGATCCAAGGTATCCCACCTACACCTGAAGGTGCAGGAAGACTGTGGTACCCACGTGCACCACCTGCTGCCTCCTCTACCTGCCCAGATCCTCCAAAACAGACCCCTGTTTACAGATTATTCATGGTACAGTAATTCTCTGTTTGTATGTCTTTCTCTCCTCTTCGTGTCCCTGATCTGGAGAAGGGTGGTATTTTATTCATCTTTGTATCACTGGTGTCAAAATACAATAGATACCAAACATATGAGGGCTAAATAAATGAGCCATTTATCAATCCAAGCTCCCCTAGTCCCAGCCACAAGAGACTCTGGGTCCTTCTCCAGACCACTGTGTTTAGTGTTGGTCCAGGGTCAGCCACAGACATCTTCAGTACCCCACCTGCTGGTGCTTAGAATTAAGGTGACCTAGGACCCATCCTGTGAAATCCCACTGAAGCTTCCTGTGTGTCAAGTCGTGTGCTTGCCAGTGGGGATATAATGATGATGAAACCATACCTGGTGCCTACTCTTGTTGGGACTAATATTCTGGAGAAGGAGTCAGAAATGCACAAGTAATCCCAGGATGGTGAGTGTATGAAGGGAAGTGTGCAGTGTTGGGAAAGCAGGTATGATGGCGGGACTGCTCCCACTAACTTAGTCTTCTTCCTTGAAGGAAAACAGTTTAGCTTAGCAGCTAAGGATGAGCAGGAGTTGGCCAGGAGAAGTGGGGTGAAACTCTTCCAGGATGAGGAAACACAGCCATTAAAGATACAGTAATAGAGAATGAGATGAGTTCATAGGATTTCTAAGATGCGGTCTGGATAATCTAATCACCACCCACATTCTGCCTCCTTCTGGTGGGCCGTATCACTTTGGTTGGACCAGGGCCTACTTTCCTATCTGGATCTGAGACCTTCTGAATCAACAGCCCTCTTAGCCAAGGCCTATACACCCTCTCTAAGCTCTGAAGGCTGAATCCTATTTCTTCCAAGCCCCATCTTTTTACCTGTTTCCTGTTGTATTGAGGTGGGTGGTTCATATTCACTCATTCACCACTCAGTGTATTTCTTGAGTCTTTCTACATGCCAAGTAGTGGGAACACAGGAGTGGATAAAACAAAAACAAACAAAACCTGCCCCTCTCTGGACATCCAGGGGTTGGGGAGTGGGAGGTGGGAACAAGGGAGGGGAGGGCTCCCAGAATCAGTCCCACAGGCTGGTTTGGACCCTGCACCTGGGCCAACCTCACAACGAGCCTCCCTGCCCATAGAGCCACAACCAGGGAGCTTGGACCCTCTCACTACCTCCTCTAGTCCCCTCTGGTAACCCCCAGTTCTGTATGCCACCTAAATAAATGGGGGTGAGCAGGCATTCCAGACGGGGTCTGATTTCCTGAGTCTTTACTGTGCAATCGGGCATGGAAATCACCCAGGATGGAGCAGCCATCCCTGACTGATAACATGTACCTGCTTGACTCTGCCTCGGAGAGATTCATTCTGTAAGTCTGGGGCCTCAAAGGGAATGTCTTCTTATTTCTCAATACAATAGACTGCACTGATGTCACTATTCATTGTCCCTAACAGCTCCATTATGAAAGAGTTCATTCTTACCAGATGTTAAGTTACCTACATTATTTTGTTTTATTTGCCTTTTTGGTAAGATAAGCCATTAGGAATGGATTGGGCCTGGGCATTATTTGCAATTCATATGTGGGTTAAACAAAGCTCCATTTACACTCCTTCCTGGGCTTTCTCCTCACCCCTTGCTGTGCCTACTTAGTAAGAATCTTATTATAATAATGCTATCAAGAGTCAACAAACCACAGCCTAGGGCAATTCTGACCTGCCACCTGTTTCTGTAAATGGAATTGTTTGAAATATAGCCATACCTATTACTTGCTGTCTGTGCTGTTTTCCATATGAAACAGCAGAGTTGAATAGTCACAACACAGACCTTGAGATGCTCAAACTGTGGAATATTTACTACCAGGCCTTTACAAGGAAAGGTTGCTGATCCCTGCATAGTTGATGTTTCCAGAATATGTCCTATACAAAATCCACATGGTTCACGTCCTTTGATCCACATAAGATCCCATTTTACAGGTGAGACTACCAAGAAGGTACAGCCCAGAGTCCTATAGTTGCTACACAGCAGAGCTGGCTGTCTGATTGATGCCTCCGCTCCCATCTGGAGAGCTGAGCCTGCAGCTCAGAGACCTTGTTAAATGAGACAGTCACTTTGCCTCATTTTGCACATTTGTTCAAAGAGGCTCATGATAACCTATGTGACAGTGCTGTTTGGAGAGTTAGATAAGGGGTGGCAGGTAAAAACGTACAGAGTCTCAGCGAAATATTCTCAGGAAGTTATTTCCCAGGTGACATACGCCCATCTGTTGCTGGCTGGTCATGTCCTCTTATGCCTGCCAACTATATCCACTCTGAGGGGTTCTTCTCCCTTGCTTCTCAAAGTGTGGCCAGCAGACACATGGGAGCTTACTAGAAATGCAGAACCTTGACCCACCCTGGACCTACAGAGCATGCTCAAAACATCCCCAGGTGAGTGGCATACTTCAGTTAGGGTCTGTGGCACTCCACTTTAATCCCCACCCTGGTGCACTGGCCTCAGCCAGTGCTATGGGGGGGTGGGGGGTGAATCTCCATTACCACACCTCACCAGCCAAGTGGATTTTTGTCCTCATTTCCTCTCTTTAATCCTTTCAACAAAGGCTGCACTGTCACCCAAGACAAGGTGGCTGAACTCTGATGCCTTCCCTGGTTCCCGTGGCCTCCTCTCCTAAGGGTCTGCCCTTCACAGTTTCCCTATCTCCTCTGCACCTTCCATGTTGTGAATCTGACATGCTCATGACAATACACTCTTGGCACTGAATATCATACTGTATCATGGCAGGGCAAGATATACCCCTAGACACTCATGCTGCCCTGCCACACTGATTTTTGAGGGCTTGTTCTTACCCCAGCTCATAATCCTGATGCCCCAGCTATCCCTGTGCCTGAGGTGGGACTCAGTGATTTCCAAGGGTAATGGAAAGTACATTTGCCCTCACCTTAGGGTCCTTGTCCATGAGCATGTGGAATACAACCCACACAGCCCTGCTTCCAGCTCAAGTAGTGGCATACAACCAATGCTCAATTACCACTTGTGGACTGGCCAAGTGATCTCCACTCTGTAAATCCCACCTCAGGTCTTCCAACTGTCTTCACCTCCCAAACATATAAAAAAGACAGTAAGGCATCAGTTAATGGCCTGGGCCACGGAATGGCAGCACAGTCAGGTGATGCCACAAGACACATCATTCTATGAACATCACCCTCCCTGCCCTGTTACTTGATACTGTGTCCTCCTAGGGACTTCACTGTGGTCAGTCACTGGGTCCAAACAGACCCAGCCAGGTTGAGCCACACTGTTTGCCGACCTCCTAAAATCAGTCAGATGTTCCTGCACAGACGCCAGGAGGCTTCTCATCTCTATCCCCACACCTATGATTTATCTCACCTCCCCTAGCCTATCACAAACACACATCTGTTCTGACTTAGGATAACTAAAGGAAAATTAGATGGATCTGTGCCGTGTGTCTCCAAGGTTATTTATAGGGCTTTAATACAGGCTGATACAAAATAAAGAAATAAAGAGAGGAATAAAAATGTTATATTCCCAGGAAGCCAAGCAAAGTTCAAGAAAGAGGAAAATAAGTCATGTCCTTCAGGCTGATGAAGCTGTAAGTGTCTCTGGTTTATCACAGTCCGTCTCCCCGGTCCTGTGAAAATCAATGAGGCCTGTAGGATTTTGAGAGATCGATATTAAAAATACACACTTTGCAATGCAGAACATGTGCATGGCGCGTGCGTTTCAAAGGGCCGGCATGATGAACAACCCTAATCAAGCACTTGGAGGAGTGTAAATATTGACTGTTGGGATGAGGGTATCACAGGCCCTTCTTGTTGTACGCTTTGTGCTGCCCAGCATGGCGGGTGGCAGAGGCTTCGGGTCACTGATGGACCTTCAGCTTTCTTTACTCCCCACATTTGAGGACACCCTTCAGAAACATTTCAGAGAGAGAAATATACACCCCCAAAGAAATGGCCACAATGTCAAGATTCATGATACCTCTAATCTGGGAAAAGAGGTCAAATGTCCACACCTAAGCCACCTGCCTTTCCCGTCACCAATCACTCCCTCAGCTTCCCTCCTGAAGTCTGCTAGAACCAGGCTCCTCATCTCAGGGTCCCTTGCTCCATTATGCCCCTGTCTGCCATCTTCACACAGCTGCTGGCATAAGGTAACCCTTATGAATACTGCTATCTTTACTATGTCTCTCTATTGCTTGAAATCTAACATTGTTGCAGTTCACTAGGAATCTACTTAACTTTACCTCCGTTGGGAGCTACACCCAAACACATATCCTGGATACCAGTCACACCAGCACTCAGCATGCCTTGTACCTTCACACCTCCAGCTGTTTTCTTATAAACCACTAGTCATCAACACCTGTTCTAGAGTCTTCTCTCTGTCCTCAATTCCTGATGTTCTTGGGCAGATGTGTCGTGTTTCTTTCCATGATCTCCTAGGGTTCCTCTAGTTCAGCACCTATGGTATTCCTGGTATTATATTTCCTATTTATCTGCTTATGCATTTTACTGCCTGTTTTCTCTTATTGAAATATGAACTCCTTGAGGACAGTGACTTTGTCATGTTTACTGTTTGAACTCCAGCCCCTAGAATTTACTGCCTGGCATGTATAATTAGCATTCAAAGTATATTTGCTAAATAATTGAAAAAAAATGGAAGTGTACTTTGCAGGCTGGATTGTGAGTTGAAGTAGAAATTTCTTGTTCATTTTGCATTCTGGGTGCACAGTTACGTGCCTGGCAGTGGTGGGACTCCACAAAATGTTTTGTTGAACTGAAATGGCTTGAAAAGCACTTTCAGGAGAAGTTATCTAGGGGGTCCTCCAAACTGCTTCTTCGTCTCTGCGTACAAAGCCAGATTAAAAGCTACAAAATGAGACTGCCTCCCACAGAAAAGAAAAAGGAGTCTTCAGTGACAATCACAGGCAAAAGATCCCCAAATCTCAACACCCCTAATTGGCAATTATGCATCTCAGGCTTCATAATTCTGTTTATAAATGTAAATCCTCACCGTATCTCAAGGAAACACACTACAGTGTAAACTCAGTTTTAAAAGGCCTTTATAGTCACCCCAACTTTGATATACACATTTTCCTGTGGCACCCTTTGCACTGCTGGAGGTAAGGCTGACTCAGCACTTCCAGTGAGAAATTCATGTTCTGGGGATTTATCACTCAGCCATAAGCACTCAGGTTTGGTTAAGAACAAAGCACCTGCCCCACTGTGCAAAGACGTGTAAGTGAACAAACACTCTGGGGCTATCACCCATGGGCTCAAAGAGAAACCAGGGTTCTCCTTTTATAATTCTAATTCAGTCATTTCAAGAGGAAATTCATATTTGTGAGGAATATAACCTTGTCCCATTTCTGAAGAAGCGGCATCCAAGATGTATGCTTGATTCTGTGGACTCACTAATTCCTGGTTATTCATTCTCCCTTTCACCCCCACAGCCACGTGGTCATCAAATCCTAATGAGTCTACCTGCAGTCCTTCTCAGGCCTCAGTGCACCTGCACATCACGTGGGAGCCTGGTGGGGCCCGAAAATCTGCATTTCTGACAAATTCCAAGGTAGGGCTGTCCTTGCTGCTTCAAGGACCACTCTCTGAGAAGCAAACTATTGGAGAACCCTCAATATGTCTCCTCCTCTGCATCCCCCTCTTCCTTAATGCAGACCCTTCCCATTTCACAGCAGCTCCTTTAACACCTGACTCTCGGTCTACTTTTTGGATCTCATAGGCCTTCCTTCCTTCCTTCAGTGTGCTGCCAAGGATGTTAGGGGAAAAAGCCCAATCATATCACTTCTCAAGTTGAGACATTCTATAATCCAAACATTACCTTCCCTGCACAATGAGGCCGGAATTCTTAGCTACTCCAGACAGGCTTCCTGTCTCCTGGAAGAGAGGACGAGTCACTCCCGTCTGGTCCTGCCACTCTACCTGCCACCACTAGATCTGTCAGTTTCTAAATACTGACCTATGTGTCTGTCAGCCTCAACTGACTGTGATGTCTTAAAAGGCAGAAGCATATTTTACTCAGCTCAGGGTCTGCTAATCAACAGAAGTTCAATAAGTATTTGATGACGGGGGGAATTAATAAATTAGGGAGTTTTAATAAGAGGTACCATTTAATGAGCACTGCCTCTGTACCAGACACTGTGCAATATGCTGTATGTTTATTAACTCATTTAATGATCAGAACAACCCTGAGAGTTACATAAGGTGAGCCCCACTTTATACAAGAGCCAGGTGAGGCTCTGAAAAGCTACATAACCATCCCGAAGGGGCACAACTAGTAAGTAGCAAAATCAAATCAGATCTCAATTTTATTAAAATTCCAAAATTCTTCTCTCTTAAACACCAAGCTCTATTAAAAGACTGACTGAAGAGATGAATGAAGACAAGAATGAATGAATGAAGGAAGGAAGGAAGGAATGAACGAACGAACGAACGAATGAACAAACTTCTGTTGCCCTTGGGGATCTGTGAAGCCAGGAAATCTCTTCCCACGAGTTCATGAAAGTTCCCTAGTCCAATGACCAAGTGCTAATAAACAAAAACAAAAGGGGTGATTTATGCCTTTGGTTTACTGCCCTGACCACTAGCAGCTCAGAATAAAATTTGATTTTAAAAAGCAAATGCCTCCACCTGTTATTTCAGCTCCTTGACACCGAGATGAAGGACTCAAAGATGCTTGACTGGCATGCTGGACTCAAGGAAGCTGAAGAACAGTGAATACATTTTACCTACAGACATCTCTAAGGTGTAAGAGACCAGAGGTCCCAAATATCATTTACTCAGTTACTCACCCATCCATCCATTCATCCCTCAATCCACCCACATTTTCACTCACTTAACTACCCTTTCTTTTATTCATTTGTTTATTCTTATCCATTCACTGATTCATCCCAATGTTTCTTCCTTCATTCACCAAATATTTACTAAGTCTTAGTGTGTTTGTGGAATTATTTAAGTGCTACAAATATGGCAAAGTTGGAAGGGAGTGGTAAAAGGAATTTTCCTTAAAAATAAAAATTACCTCTCAACTGATACTTGAAAGATACATAATACCTTCAGGCAAAACAGTGTATGGATCAATACATGTTATGTAATGAAGGGATGAGGTGGGGCAAAGGTAGATCTAGACCTAAGTAACATATGAGCAAGCTGTGTACATGTGAGAGAGAGCCTGGCATGAAAACGTTCAGGATAGCTAAACAGAAACTAGAGTACAGAGCAATAGAAGTAAGGGAGAAAGAGGAGACAAAGGGGTGGGCAAGGGTGCTTGGCTCCCTCTGTTTATAATAATTAGGGATGTCAGTAGCTATGCGGATCTACAAAGGATGCCCTGAGAAAGAACTGTGCCAAGCTGAGGGGACTTACTATAACCATATTCATATTTATACCCATGTCCTTATAGGTTATCAATCAAAAGAAGAAACAGGTATGCATTATACCACTCAAGTATGGGGGTGCAAATACACACACACATACATACAAGCATTCTACATATTTATATCTATGTCTGTCTATCTACTTACCTGTCTATCATCTTCATCTTTGTAAAGCAACTTCAATTCTGACTCAAAGTTTTCTATTATGCAGAATACAGAGGGTAGAAACATTCCTAGTTCTTACTGAGGTCTTCCTTGACCTTGAGGTTTAATGTCATGGTGCTGGAAGTTCAAGGTCAGGATGCTAAAGACTCCAGTGACCTATCCAGCCAGTGTGGCTGCTCTAACCTTAGCTGTTGCCTCAAAGACTCTGTGCTACTTCTGCACCATGCTCAGCACCTGGCAATTTGTTTATTGCCTGGGGCCTTGTTTGTCTAGAAGCCCATTTTCTTGTGGAGTCTCTTGATCCCCCCCGCATGCATCTAGCAGGTGTAGCCAATATCACCTCTCTTCTGCACCCAGAAATCTCTTCTTCACTCCTATTCACTCATCCTCCCACCAGCAGGGTTGAAGGGAGTGACTCTCTTTCTAGGATGGTGAGAAGATCCACATTCTTTCTCTGGTGACACTCTGCATCCAAAACCCTTGCTCTTCAGGGTTTGATCACAAAAGCCAGGAAGGAAGTGTGGGGCAGGCACCATGAGTTTCCTTCCTCCAGACCCTTCCCTGGAGGCAATGAGCACTGAGCAGATTGTCTCTTTGCCTGGGGCAGGACCAGAGAGAGAAGAAAAAAAGGGGATGGGGGAAGACATCCAAACAAAAGAAACATAGATTAGTACCCATATTACCATAAAGGTGTGTTGTGGACATGGATATAAAAACACAGTGACAGACCTAGTAGATAGCAGATATACACACATGAAAAGATAAAATGATATTAGTACACTCATATTTCTAAACTTTCCCTAATCACTGCAGGCTAAACTCACTTTTTCCCACTTTCTAAAATGTTATGGAAGACCTATCTGCCCAGACAGGTTTCTGGGGAGTTTTGTGATTAAAAAAGAGGGGGGGGGTGGCAGATGACAAGAAAAGGGATGAGGAAAGCAAGAGCTGAAAAATACAGGTGCAGCAGGTCCTTGGATAGCATCGTCTCATTCAGCGTTGTTTCATTCAATATCAATGAGATGCCAGAGGAACTTAACTCATGTTTGTATTGATTACCTTATGGCAAAAATTGGTTTTGTTATGTATCACTTCACTGAAGTTGCAGAACCTGTCAATGTTGTTATGTGAGGACCTACTGACACACTCAAAGAAGAGAAGTGCTGAAACAGTACTCCCTATGGGTGTGGGGAACATAAGAGGAAGAACAAAAAAAACATTTTTCAGATCACTGCTGAATGCTTCCTGTTCCTCCCTGGTTCCTGGGGAGTTGGTTTAGTTTCTCCAGATGATGAGAGCTGCCCCAAGACAATTTTATATGCACTTGGGACCCCATGAAGCCACAGCTACTAAGTGAAGGTACTAGGCAGAGAGAGACACAGAAAGGAGTGCAGGGCCAGGGATGGATTTTGTCCCGGGTATCTTCACCAGGAGCCTGCAGGGAGCATGAAGATTCAATGCATGTGAGCTTAGGGAAGCCACAGACCCTTCCTAAGACTGCACAGACACTCCAGAGGTGCACCATGGGGCCCCTGTCCCAACTTCCTGGAATAGCAGACCTAGTTCCAATGCCAGGGTATCATAGCCATCCTGAAACAAGTGTTACCCGGGTGACAGAGTAGGAAGAATACAGAACACAGTCTCATAGAATCATATTAAAATGCCCATCTCTCTTCCATTCCTCTGGTCACAGTGTTTTGTTACATTAGTCCACATATCTAACTCACCTGATGAAAGCTCAAGAAGGTAAATTTTCAGTTTAGGATAAAGGAAGTTAGGAAAAATGAAACAAAAGCAAAACAAAATACAGAACAAATGACAGAGACTCATTTTTAAAAATTGTAAGTTCTAATAAAGTTGTGAAGTAAAATTGGCATACAAACCAATTTTTGCAAATGCTCTTGCTGATAAGTCATTCGTTCATTCATTCCACTTTGATCAGTGACCAGAATTATACCATAGTGGTGAAGTATCCACACTCTGCAGCCAGAAAGACAGAGTTTAAATAAATATCAGTTGTTCTGAGTGATAACAATAATAAATACAACTATGCACCAAGCTCACGTGACTGAGGAGATTATAAAGACAAATACTGCACTCCTGCCTAGGAATTGCTCAAAATCCACCAAGGGATGGAGACTAGTAAAGATACTCTGCCCATTAAGAATGTGTTCAACTGCAGGTAAAAGAACTCACAGTTAACAGTGGTTAAAACCAGGAAGCCATGTGTAACTTACTTAACAAGAAGTGTGAAAGGAGGTGCCCCAGGGTTGGTCTGGCAGCCCCATGGGTCTCTTTTTCCCCCTCCTTCTCCCCAGGCATACTGCTGTGTGACCACAACAGGGCTGCCACTGAAGGAGGTGCCACATTTGCCTTTGAGGTGAAAGAAGTAGGAAGGGGCAGTTCTAGTGGGGTCTTCTCCTGTGCTTGGCCTCACCATTGAGGAGCAAAACACCTTTATAGAGGTCATTTGACAGACATGTCCTAACATCTCAATGGACAGATCTGGGTCACTGGTCCTCCCCCTGTGGACTCAGGGAGACAGTGAAGCCCATCTTGAGCTGTCCTGCTTCTACATGGGAAAGACAGAAAGGGATGCCTGCTGGGTTAGCCACACACAGTGTCTTCCTCAGAAAGCTCCAGGATGCAGTGACAACTGAGATGGATGGGCATACTTAAACTGGGAAGAGGGGAGGGACTGACTTTTTACTTTGGGATTTCAGGAAGACCTTAAAGAGGAGACAACACTGGAGTGACATCTGAAGGAATGTACACTACTGTGCTAGCTGGAGTTGGAAGGACAGGGCCACCAGTCACAGGATGGTGAGGAGAGGCAGAGAGGCAGGAAAGAGAGACATTGCATTGGAAGAGTGACACTGAAGCTGGGAGAGGGAGACCAGGCCAGGGAGTGGAAAGAGCTGGAGACAGTCAAATAGATTGGGGCCCACTGTGCTTTACAGTACTTTTCAAAAACAATGACTGCTTTTAGTGAGTATGAGATGCCTTCAGAAGACAGAACACAGTACAAAGACCACTGAGTCATATGAAAAAGATACCCTCATGTTTACAGCTTGATTTTGCATGGAGGAAAAAGTCTTGGTTTGATGTTGCTGTATCTTTAACATCCCTCTCTTATCGATGCCCCTTTGGCACAAAGAATGTCACCCTCCAGCAGAGCCTGGTCACTGTCCCCAATCAGTCCCCAATTAGGCATTAGTAACTCTTCTGTTTTATTTGCATTTTGTTTATGCTTATGGTTGTCTTTTACTGATAACACCACACTGGAAAGAAAGAGAGCATTTCTTTTATTTTAATCCACATAAATTTTTTTTCAGAGTGAGTTAATTCACAGAAAAACTTGAGCAAACAATGGCAGAGGTGGTAGACAATATGACAGAATTCCCAAAGATCATGCACAGTGATGCCCAATGTTGTCACACCATGAAGGTGACGTGTGAGACAGGGAATCAGGGAAATCCCTTTCCATTTGTGCAGAGGGGTGATTAGGTCTGTTTTACAGAGACTTGCTGTGAGGAGTGCATGAGTTAATACATGCAAAGTGCTTAAAATCATGCCTGGTTCATAAAATAATATTAATATTGGAATGCTAAGTGAATTCAAGGGTGGGAGACTGGACTCAGGATAAGAGTCATGAGGTTAGTTTGATATAAGCTAAGCAAAATCTAGGGACAGTGGGAATGGCAAGAGCAACAGGACATTTGGAAAGAAGAATCTGCAGGTCTCCATTGACAGAGGCCTGAGTGAACGCCTCCTTCCCCTAACTCAGGCTTGAAGCTGCTGACATACTGCCAGGTGCCACTGCACAGACTTTACTCAAATGAACACTGTGTTCACAGATAAAAATCCCCAAGTACATCCTGTCCCAAATGAGGCGCCTTGTCACTTCCAGAATATCAGCTGTCATACAGAGCAAGAGTTCTCATCTGCTAAAATGAGAAAGGGGAAAAAAAAAAGAACTGCGCATAAACTAGAAAAAAGACTAAAACCTTGGTCCGAAGAACATGCCATCCACTACAGAGCCTTTTCACTGAGGTAGCCTCCCAGGAACACCCTCTTCAACCTTGCCCAGGAATGGGAAAGCAGAAGGAGAAAAGAAGCCCAATTCAGTGGGTTCTACCAGGCGAGGCAGGCCCTCCACCCATCTGCTCCCCACTCCCATCTGGTTCAGTCCTCACCACAACCTTGCAAAGAGACCATAGCTCACAAGAATTAGGTAACTTGCCAAGGGTCACATGGCCAGAGGGCATCTGTGGGCCAAATATTAAGGAAATCTAAAGTTTGTGTGAAGTGAGAACTTGAAGGCTAAGGGAATCCAATATTATTGTTTTTGACTTGACTATGCTGAACCACCCAAAACACATTGCTTCACTTCCCACTAACAATCGCTCTGTTGCTTAGTATTGTCATAGTTAGGTATGTGTATGACCAGATAAGCAACAGCACAGGAATCAATTGTTTTCAATGCCAAGAGAGCCTCTAACAAGAGATTGAGATCCTGTTGGTTTGGCGAGGCCCAAGGGAGATGGGTGCAGAGCCTCGCCTACAGCTCAGTCCCTAAGGAAAAGCCGGTCACTAAGGATGTTGACATCACCCTACTCCATCTCCCTTCCCTTTCTGTCCCACTGACCCCTTGGCCACTGCCATGGGTAGATGCTTGTGTTCCCCAAATTCCTATGTTGAGGCCTAACCCTCAATGTGATAGTGTTTGGAGGTGGGACCTTTGGCAAGTGATCAGGTCATGAGAACACAGGATCATGGAATTAGTGCCCTTATAAGACATGAGGGAGCTCTCTCTGCCTTGTGAGGACAGGACAAAAAGTAACTGCATAAAAATTGGCAGAGGGTCCTCACCAGATACCAAATCTACTGGTGTCTTGATCTTGGACTTCCAGCCCCCATAACTATGAGAAATAAACCTCTGTTGTTTAAGCCGTCCAGTGTGTGGTGTTCTTTACAGCAGCTGGACTGCCCAGGACAGTCACTATTTCATCTTTGATTTTCTTCCTTCCTTGGTCCACTGCCTGCTCACCACACTCTCATCACCGGTCCTATGACACCCCAGTTTCCATCCACCGTCTACAAATTTATCAGAGTGATCTTTCTGAAATACAACTCTGAGCACATCACTGCCTATGACTGAAACTCTCAATCATTCCCTGCTGCTTTCATATGACATCCCCAGACCTACACGGCCTGATCCTTGTCAACCGACCAACCTTAATATCCGGCCATATCCCATTTATCTTTCCTCCCAGTCACGTTTTAACTCACATTAGCTATTTTCTCAAGCCTTGATGCCTTTCTTTGTATACACTGCTTCCACTGCCCAGAACACACACACATACACACATACCCAGGCTCACTTGTGTATCCTGCCCTCTCAGCCCCAGTCACGGGCCCTTCCTAGAAATGTCCCCTTGGTATATACTCTTATTACAGCCCTGACCCCACTTCCTTGCCATTACTGATTTTCTGACCTGTCTCCCACACTAGACTGAGTCCAGGAGACTTGTTTTCTCATCTCTACACCCCTACTTCCCAGTAGCTGGTAGGCAGCAGGTGATCAATAGATGCTTGCTAAATAAATGCAGGGCTAGAACACATGACGGATGCCACAAATGGAGGTAAATATGGATGGTTGGGAGGAATATTCCTACCAACTCTCCTTCTGTAAATAAGAAGAGGCCTACAAACTGCAGGATATCAGAATAATACAGAAAACCCAGAGGACACAGGAATATTTCCCTAGGAACTTCCCATTCTGCTTTTCAATCTGCTTTTTGCTTACCTTGTCTTCCCCAACATCGATGATTTATTGACTCATGTGACATCTTTGTGTAGAGCTGGGAACAACCTCGTTTGCATACTATACTGTTTTATTTCAGCTTAAATCAGGTTTAAAATAAGAAATCACTCCCATTAAACTAGGAGTCACCCCTGTTGGCAGAACACAGCATTTGAAAATCTGATGAAGTCCAAAGCACTCTAAGGAAAGTGACTAGAATGGCAATGATACTGTGACTTGGGTAGAGAAAAGAATGAACATAGGTTATTTAGGGTAGAAAATACTCCAGGGAGATGTAACTATTCCCATCACAAGGGCTATACAAAAACGTTCTGGGCTCACCTGACAGGCTTCAGAAGGTAGAACAAGGATCACATCAGTGCAAAATACCCTGGGTTAAAAACCTGGAAGAAATGCCTCACCATTTAAGCCATTCCCTAGTGGTGGGGGTGGGGAGGGCATGGGACAGGACAAGGAGGAAGGAGCTCCCTGGACATCACTGAATATTCCAAAGCAGAGACAAGTGTCTACACTTCAGGAATGCCATTGAGGGGCACAGAGGACTCCTATAACTTTTGCCTGGAGAGCATCCATTACCTCATTTGTTAAATACTACCCACAATTTTCATTGAAGGAATTACTCCTTCATTCTCAGTGGTTGGGGCAGATCTGACCACATCCCATCCCCAGGCTCCACAGTAGGTATGTGACTTCAACTGGGACATTCAAAGTACCATATCACCATGGACACAGTGATTGATCCATGAATTTGCATGTGACTCAAGGTTAACCAATGAAATCACTCCCTGGCACCTTGTCTGAAGGGGCTGCTAATCAGGAAGGTTGTCAGCCTTAAGTCAAGAATGTCCCTCTTTGCTACTACATTCTCCACAAAGCTGAAAGAGTGGTCTTTTAAACAGGCAAATAAAATCATATCATTCCCCTACTTGTAAATCACCAGTGGCTTCTGATCACACTTAAAATAATATAAACTTCTCATGGCCACAATCCCTGTACCATCTGTCTCCCCGACTTGTTCTCACATGACTTTCCTCTTGGTCACTGAGCCCTAACCATATTGGCCTCCTTTTAGTTTTTCAAACACAGCAAGATCATAGCTGCCTCAAAGCTTTTGCAGGTACTGTTCCTTCTGCCTGGAAACTCTTACCCTCATCAGTACACAGCAGCTCCCTCTCATACACAAATGCCTTCTCAGATACCATCAGCTCAGAGAGGTGTTCCATGGCCATCCTTTTTATTCTCTCTCCATATCCCTGTGCCTAGCTTTATTACCTTCATTACAGCATCATCTGAAGTTACACATTCATTGTCATTTGTGTACTTACGTATTCTCTCTTCCTCTCTGGAAATAAATGCCATAAGATCAAGTACTTTGCTACCTTATTCATTGTGGTATCCCCAGTGCCTAAAGTGTGCCTGGTGCATCATAAGACCCTAACAAGTACTTGATGGATAAATTAATGAATGAATGGAATTATCCTAACTGAGAAGGTACTGAAAATGAAAAAAAGAAAGTGGCTCTGAGAGATAGAGACAAGATTCTTAACAATATCATTTGGGCCCATGGCCTAACCGAGACTGTCTCCTTCTGTACTTTTCAGGTCAGTGAGCAAATCATTTCCCTTTTCACCTTAGGCTAGTTTGAACTGGGTCTCTGTCACCTGTGACCAAAGAACTCTGGTTTACACCATAGCGGTGCACAGAGCCAGTGGTGGAGCCTGCCCATGTGACTGTTCTCTGCTTCAACTCGTATATTCCCAAACTGACCAAAAAGGCCTTCATCACAGTAGGTAAGGCCTCTGTCCTGTCATTCACTGCCGATTTAACACAACTCAGTTTCAAGCCTTTTACCTGGCAAGTAAGATGAGCCTTACTTGGATGGCTCATCCAGGATGAAACAGAGAGGGGCTCTCACTGAGAAAGGGGATAGGATGTTTGGCAGGGTCTGCTGTTTATTAGATGGAGCTGAATCAAGCTCTGTATTTACCTGTGCCTTGGGCCCACTCCACCCCTGGAGGGGTCACGGGTCCCCATCTCCTGTCTGCCTTTAAAACAGAGGCTGCACCTCTACAATCCGTCCTGATCCAAAAGGGAAGCAGTTAATCAGCTCTAGTCTCACAAATGGGTCAGCACCAGGCCCTATTCTCTAATAGGTTGGCCTGGACCTTGTTCCTTGGCTTTGTCTCAGAATTGTTCCTGGCTGATCCCCTACACCCAAGTCTCTACCTTAGAAGCCTTCTTAGTAATGATGAACACTTGCCTATAGTTGGTGTTTATGATGGTCATCCTTTCTTCTGAATCCACTTCAAGCTCTTGGGTCATTTAATCTTTACAATAATAGTAAGATGGGTACCTATAGTAGTCCCAGTCCACAGGTGAGGATACTGAGGCACAAAGACTTGAAGAGACTTGCCGAACATCAAACAGCTAATTGATAGTGGCAGATTAGATTTCCTAAAGATGGATGCATTGATATCCTCCATCCTATATGCTTTCTTACAATGCCACTTTAACATTATTCCCATCAAGGATTGGGACTCCAGTCCCCTCCCCCTAAACCTAGAGTATGTCACACTATGTGATTTGGAGGCTGGATAATAAAAATGGCATGGATTTCTGCCTGCTCTCATAGGACACTGAATCTCAATACCTAGCACCATGCTGATTTGGGAAGCCTAAAGCAGTCCACGTGGAGAGATCACATGTAGGTGTTCTGCCTAATATCCCAGCTGAAGGCCCAGCTGGGACCAGCATCACCACTAGATATGTAAGTACGGATACTTCCAGATGGTTCCTGCTTTGAGTCACTGAGTCACTGCCAACCTTTATGTCTTCCCAAAAGAAGCCCCAGACATCAGGAAGCCAAGACAAGCCCTACCCAACTCCTGACCCATAGAATGCATGAGCCTAATACAACAGTTATTTTATGCTGCCAGGGCTTGTAGTGGTTTGTTACCCAGCAATAGCAACTTGAACACCAGCCCCTGTCCACAACCATGTATTTTACCCAGTCTACAGAGCTCTGCTTCTGAACAGTATCTGCTTCAGTCTCTAATGCCCAATGACAGGTTCGTCATCTTCCACTAGCCTGCTATGTCATCCTTAATTTCCTGTTAAACTTTCTGAGTGCCAACAGCCAACCTCAATTACCACTTCTTGTCTGTAGCCAGAGCCTATGACACCAAGTGTTACCAGTGAGATTGAACTTGCTGTCACTTCTGGAAGCTGTTTCTGACCCCTCGAGCTTGTCTACAGGTCTCAGGTTCCTGTCTTCTTCTTCTCCCAGCCAGCCCCATCTGCTGTCAGGTGACTCAGTCACAGTTCAGAATGGAGCTGCTCCTTCGTCCTCATCTGAGAAATGTGAAAAGGGAGGCCTGGCCAAATAAGACAAAACAGTAGCAACTGACATCTTTTGAATCCCTAATGTACATTACTGAATTTCACCCTCATAAGATATTCTGTGTGATTAATTAACATTATTGACCCCATTATATAGATGAATAAACTGAAGTTCAGAGAGTAAGTCATTTTTGGTCACATAGTCATGTTAAGCTGCCTCAGTGTCCCCTGAGAGGTCAATCTAGAAAGACTGAAGGCAAGGTGGATTACAGATTTCAAGATGGAAAAAAACACTGGGTTTTTCTCCAGACAGACAGTCTAATCTACCTGATGTCTCAGCAAGACAACAGCTCTGGTCCAGATTTCCTCTGCCTTGAAAATAGACCTCACATCAACACATTCAGGAAACAAAGAGGATCCTTCCTCATGAGTGGCTATGGTGGGTGTGACTAAAAAGATCTGCACTGACCAGATCCCTCCAGTTTTTATGTCTCTCTGGTCATATTCCAGAATGGAATACAGTATACCTGGGTCCTCAGCCTAGGAGATGGTTCCAAATTCTTCACTGAGAAACATACAATGCCTTCTCATGAAAGGAAATGGATAGTTATGGCTGAACTAATAATCTCTGCAGTCAAACAAATGTATAAATGCAGGTCCCACTAATCTTAGTTGTGTGACCTGAGGCAAGCGATGATCTGATAAGTCCCATGCCCTCATCCATGTAGCAGGGGGAACAAGACCCATCTCAAGGGGTTATTGTGAGGACTGAGTTTATGAAGAGAACCTACCTAGCACATAAGAAGGCAGTGGCGGGGTCGGAGCATTATTATTGTTACTATACAGGGTCTGTGTGAAAAAAGTCCAGCCATTGTTAATATAAAAAGAATGGTTTGCATGACATCTATGTAACTTGGCAACCAAGGAGAATGGACTGGAATGTGCATGCGTGAACAATGATGACTTTACTGTACTAGTCAGTGGGGGCAGTAGAAGCATTCAAAATAACAGTGAGTAGAACAACGAAGCTGAATCAAATTTTGTATCAAGCTTGAACATTCTTTTGTGGAAACTATTCAGATGATTCATAGGCTTTTGGGGATGATGCAATGAGTGCAGCACAAATAAAAGTGTGGCACAAATGCTTCAAATATGGTCAAGAATCTGTTGAAAGTGATCCATGTTCTGGAAGGCCTGCAACAAGCAGAACACCTGAGAATGTTGAATACATACAGGCTGCAATCAACAAAGATTGGTGACTGACAGTGCATGAACCAGAAGCTGATATGGGGATTCCAAAAACTACTGTGTCCAAGATTTTGGCACAGGATCTTGGCATAAAACATGTCATGGCAAAATTCGTTCTGCAGCCTCTGCTACCAGAACAGAAGGAACATTGTGCTGCAGTTGCTGATGACTTGATTCAAACTGCTACCAATGAACCAGATTTCCTCTAAAAGGTCATAATTGGAGATGAATTGTGGGTCTACAACTATGATCTGGAAACAAAGGCCCAGTCATCCCAATGGAAGTAGCCTGGTTCTCTATGCCTGAAGAAGATGTGGCAAAGTTGCAGCAGGATCATGACTATGTCAATTGTGTGTTTTAATTGAAAGGTGTTGTTCATCACCTTCCAATGCCCCTCTGGGCCAAACAATTAATTAGGGGTGCTACGTCAATATTCTTCATCAGTTGAGGGATGAAAATACGACAAAAATGGCTGCAGCTATGGGCAACTAGTGACTGGCAGCTTCATCATGACAGCCCCTGCTCATGCATCATGTCTCGTGCAGAGCTTTTGGGTGAAACATCAAATCATCCAGGTGACTCAGCCCCCCCACAGCCCAGATTTGTTGCCCTACAACTCTGGCTTTTCCCAAAACTAAAATCACCTTTGAAAGGAAAGAGATTTCAAACAGTCAATGAAATTTAGGAAAATATGGTGGGGCAGCTGGCGGCGATTCCAAAAAAGGATTCTGCAGAGTGTTTTTAACAGTGGAAGAGACACTGGGAGAACTGCGTGAGGTGCCAATGTGCCTACTTTGAAGGGCACTGAGGAGTCATTGTTCTATGCACAATGTTTCCTGTATCTTGTGTCTTCTTCAATATTTCTCATAGTAAATGGCTGGAAACTTTCTGGACAGACCTTGTATCTAGAAGTGGCCTGGATCCTTATCAAATAGAAGTAAACAGAATGTTGCTAGATCCTAAGAAAAAATCAAATTATCTCAAACCATAGTATAAACAATTCCTAACCATTTTGGAATTGACATCATTCCAGTCCCTCATTGTGCCCAAGTTGATAAGAAACATTTTGACCCTAACCATCTGACACTATTCAGCCACCTGAAGACGCTAATTTCTAAATTTCAATCGTATCTGGAAATTCTGGTGCCTGGAAGACCCAGCTTCCAATGTGGAGGGTGGAGGCGGGAGCCCTGGCCTTCTTAGTATCCAGGCTAAAAAATGAAAATAAAAAATTAGGCAAAGGATGGCTCAGAGTCCTATCCTTCTGGCAAATAAGAGAGTCCACAAAAGCAAGCAAGAGAGATACAATTGTAATCCAACTAATGCATCTACAGAAGGGTTGCTATCTGCTCCAGAGCACTCCCCATTAGAGAAATCAATTTAGCATTTGACTTCTCCTCCTGTGGCGCATATTGAAGTGGGATCTGACAAGGATGGAAAACAGATTTGTGTTAAATACTGCCAATAAAGCCTGCAGTTCAAGGTCAGAACAGTCAACAGAAATCCAGTGCCTCGCAAAGCCTCAGACCCTCATCCATCAGCTGGAGTCAGCAGCTTTAAAAGGAAGCTGTAGGCCTGGCTCAAGAAGAGGGACGATTATAAGAATTAGGTATTTGGGGCCACAGCTGCCTGAGATGCTGGTTTTGCACTAAGTCCTTAAGACAGGCCTTCCATCTCCGAGCACCTCACTGGTTCTTCTTGGTTACAGTAGATATCTCTTGTTTTTTGCTTGCCCAGCACCCACACACTCTTCTTTTCTTTACCAATAGCACCTACTTTATATAAGAGAATAGCACTTCTTATGCTTATCATTCCATTAGATTTTGTTGAAATTCAGCCCAACTCCAGCTCCAAGGGTAGGGAGGCATATGAACTCAACCTGCCAATCAGAGCCGAGCATCCCTGGACCTCAATGAATACATTAGGAATGTGCACATGACCCAAGGAAGGCTCATCAGAACCAATAAGACTCAGTCTTGGAATTAATTGTAACTGTAGCTAAGAGGAGCCATCTTTCTTCTCCTCAGGGAGAGGGGAAGACAGGATGCAAGCCTGAAGCTTGTGGACACCATTTCATTTTAACAAGAGGAGAATGGAATAAGCCCAGAGGAAGACATAGATGAGAAATAGAGACAGACAATATAAAATCTGATTAGACCATTTGACCTCCTAGAATCAAGCTGTACCTGAAGACCTGGACTTATCAGTTTTAAGATCCAGAGAGTTCCATTTTTGTTGGTTTTAAGCCAACTGGAGTTGGGTTTTTGTCACTGCAGCTAAGAAAGTTCTGATGAGTCCAGTTAGGCTGTCTAACCCATGTGAGGCAGGGCTGCTTGGATAGTGCATGCTCTCTGTGGAGCCTAATTTAAGGCCACACTCAGCAATGAGTCACATCTTGCCCACCAGATTCAACTTTCCAATGCATTAACAACTCATGGGACTGAAGACATCACCTGACTCTTGGGACAGCAGACACAACATCCCAAAGCCAGCAAGCAGGTGCTAGGGACACTCCACATACCCACTCAGACCCCTCAGCACTTCCACACACACCTTTCTGACTTCCAACATCTGCTCCTCCATCTCCATGGGAAGCTACCCTGGTTTTCAGAGTCCTGCTCTGCCTGCGCCCATGGCATGTCATTGTGCCTGTAAATTAATGTTTCTCTGGGGGCAGCTCTTCACCATGGACTTTTCCTTTGACAAGGATGATTCTGAGGCATCTTTTTACCCCATTTCCCGCAGTTTCTCCTACAGGATTATATATTAGGCACCCACTGTGACAGCTGGCTCATTAATGCACCCTATTCCTTCCCTATATCACTTCCCCACTCCCATAATGGTGTCCCTGCACCTCTTATATTAACCACATATGCTCAGTCATTGTCTGAGTCTGATTCTGCCTACAGAGCAAAATTTCATCATGTTCCCCATCAGACACTTCCATTAGTCCCCTAATGGAAATCACCCCCTGTCAGCAGCCTTTTTTCTTTAGGCCACCCAACCTTTTCCAAATTCCCCTTCATGATCCTTAGAAATTCATCTCTCCTCTCAGTCTGCATATCCCATGAAGCAAAACAAAATCCTAGAAGCTCGCATGCTTCTCCAATCCACCCCCAAAACTTATCAATGTATTCATGCAGCAAAAAATAGATTTCTTCCAGAAGGCAATGCTGTTGCCACCCAAATATTATGTATACCTATAAATACCACTCAAAAGAGAGCACTATGCTGGTGTCAAACTGCAGGGACAGTCAGAAGCACAGTCTGCTGGTCCTTGGGGGCTGGCCCCATCCACGAATCTCCCACCTCATCCCTCTCCCCTCTCTACCTTCCCTTCAGGTTTCACACAGATCCAGCCAAACTGAATTAATGACTTGCATCTTTTAAAATAGGCCAAGTTATCTCCTTCCTTCTGTCTTTTTAAATGCCATTCCATCTGCCTGAAACATCTTGTCTTCTCAAAGAATCTTAAAGACTTGTTCCCTTCTCATCCCATTCAAACTCCCAGGTTCCAAGGCTTTCTCACCAGCAAGAGAGAACTGGGAGTGAATGTGTCAGAAGATGGAGCTTCCTTCACAGCAGATGATCACAAGGAGCCTATGAGAACCTGGGCAGATGCTGTTGATGGCCCAATGAAGAAGTCCCAATGTTCCCTACAAACAGCCACTACTTCAGGTTTTGCCAGATGTCTTTAGGTAAAGCATAAACACAGCGGCAGAGAAGATTAACAGACACAGTTGGGACGACCATCTGCAATTTCCCTTCATTCTCTCTGATTACTTAAAAAAGAAAGAGTCTAATTTCTGTTTTTTCTATCTTTCTAACTTTATCATGTAACTTTTGTTAAGCTCTTATCAAAAAAGGCATAGAACTAATAATGTTTTATTCTCATTGTATTGTGTTTATAATTCCCTTCTACTTGAGTTCAGTGGTTCCTTTTGTTTCTTTTCCATTTATATTTCTATTTAAATGCAGAGTCAAAATAAATATATTAAGTGAAGGTTTACAGACACATAAACATGTGTGTGGTATGTGTGATACATACACATGTGTACTATAATGTGTATGCCATGTAATATAAATGTATATTTTACATATGTAATTACATTTATTAACCACAGGTGGTGCTTGGATATGACAAAAATTTGGTACTCAAATGAGTCAAGTTTAAGGAGAAAAAAACTAAAATAATGGGCTGGAGAAGCTGCCTTTAGGATGTCATCTTTTCCTGACACCCATGAAGTGTTTGGTGGCCAGAGCCCAAAGAAGCTGTGCCCCCAAGTGCTCTGAAGAAGCACGAGTTGAGAAACTGGCTGGGCCTGGTCCTCCTTGCTGCAGAAAGAGCTTCTGAAACCAGGTAATAATTTGAACTATATCTAGTTCCTTCTTCTCATAGTGTTTAAGCTGAATTTCCACATTCCTGGATGATTTCAGAGTTGAATAACCACTGTTGTAGTGCCATTGTGCTGCAGGAAAGTACCAGGCCCAGGAACCTCCCATTCTGCAGAGTCCCAGCCATGATACAGGACAAAGACTGTCTGTCATTGACAAACAAGTGAAACTCCACATTAAATATACTTTCTGATCTTCACTTATAGAGGCAACCCCAAAGCAAACCAGCCGGACCGTCCATGCAGCTTCTGACATCAAGGGTGAAAAGCAATGAGCAGTTAGGCTTGCCATTTTTATTCTGAAATGTGGTTTGAGACATGCAAGGTGGGCCATTTCTCTTCCCAAACTCTGCATCTCCTCACTCAACAAAACTCATTCACATATAGTAATTGAGCAAGTTTTTATAAGCCAGGAACTTAAGTGCCAGGGATAAACAAAAGGCCAGAACCACAAAACACCTCACCTCAGAAGCCCACACTCCAGAGAGTCCAGAGGGGGACACAGACCACAAATAAATATGAACATCAATAGATTTAAAAAGGAGAAATCCAGAGATGTGGTGCTGTTTAAAAATTAAAGCAGAATCCATCAAAATGTACCTCAGGGTGTATGTGCACTGGTGGCTCCCTGGGTGGCCAGTGATGATGTCTACAATTATTTTGACCTGAAACTTGAATGATGAAAAGAGCCAGCCTCATGAGACTGGAGGGAAGGGCATTTCTGGTAGAAAGAGACACGTGTACAACAGCCACATGGGCAGACTCACTTGATTCACCTCTTCTTAGTTTACCTCCCTCAAGTACTGACATTTCCCTGCATTTCCCCCACTTCTTTTCTCATGGCTCAGAAATGGTGCTCTGGGATGACTTTCACTCCTAGTCCAATGACCAACTAATCAAGGAACTGATCTCTGAGTTTTAGTTTTCCCATCTGTAAAAGGGTAACAAGAATGAAACACCACTTTTACAACTGTTGGGAAAATACGATGGTGTATCTAAAATGCTCAGCTTACTCCCTGGGCAAAAACTCAGTGTTTACACAGTCCAATGTCACTGTTGCTCTGGACAAACTCTTGAAGACACGTCTGTTCATTTCAGCTAAGGGCAAGTCCCAGGAAAAGCTGACCTGAATTTAAATTCCGAGTCCCTTCTTGTGTGAATGAGTTTTGAATTGATTGTTATGAAACAGAAGCTAATGTAAATTTTATTTATTTATGTTTTGGGGCTCCAGATATTTTCCTTCAATAGCTATAGCATTCTATGTCTACTGTGTTCTGTGTTGGGCTTTTTTTTTTTTAGCAGGAATCCAAAAAGAGAAACAATCAGTTCTTGACAGGTCTTTGAAACTCAAGCAAAGACTTGAGCAAAAAGGCTTTTGGAGTTTCAAGCATCTGCATCTGTTGGGCTTCAAAAGACCAAAATCCGAGTGAAATAATAGGCATAGGTCTGTGAAAACAAGATTTTTGTCTGCTACAAAAAATCCCACAGGTTAGGAAGAAGCAGGAGAGAAACATGAAGGTCAGAGTCTGCTCAGGCTACCTAGTGAGGCCAAGTCCAGTGTGGTGAGTTAAGAATAAAATTATAGACATGAGGATATAGGGGAAGGTCTTCTCTGTTCCCAAGTGGGACCAGGAAAGTAAATGGGATTCAAGCCTCTCCAGCAGCCTCCTGAGGGTCAGACCAGTAGAGTAGAAACAACAGCCTAGTGTTGTTGGGAGGGAACAAAGCCAGGCTCCTATATCTGGAGGCACTTTGTGGACAGGGAATGAAGCTATTCAGGTGGGCACTCTGCTCTTCTCCTGGGCACCTGAGAAGGACAGCAGCCAATATCCTCAACCAAGAGAAACCTGTCTATACCCCAAGGATTCGTTTGGCACCCTCTGAATTTCCTAGGTGGACAAATCCCCTTTATGATGGCTCAGAGTAGCCATGAGTCCTCAAGATGGAATGGTGGCTCTAAAAACCTAGATGAATCAGCCTCAGCATTGCTACCTCAAGCGGAGAGAAAGGAACCAGCTGAGTTAGAAGGACACTAAGACATGCCTTTATGCACTTGCAATTACACACTTGCAATCAAAAAAGATTTGCTGGAAGGACAACCCACCATCAATAAGCTAATGGTCTAGAGAAAAAGCATCCTGAACCTGCCTGACGCAAAGCTGGCGAAGCCCCTTTCTTTACCCACTCCACTCACCTTCTATCCTAGAACTGAAAAAAGAATTTCAGGAACATAAACTTCTATAGCATAGACTTAGAAGGTGGGGAGAACTCGAACCACTACATTGACAAGGGATGGATGGAAAAGCTCTCAAAGACGTGTCCAGTTCAGGAGCTAGGTGTTATGCTGAGCTGCCCTCTGAGCTCTGGAGCAGGTGGAACACTAGCCACTGGCCCCTAGGTGACTGAAGTTACGATGACCCTGCTGACATTCAGATCAACAAGAGAGAGGGACAGAAGATAACTGACTCGATTACCCCAAGAGCAAAAAAATCTAAAGATACTGAAAGCAAAACATTAAGGAGTCGAAGGTTAATCGACTGCTCAGAGAAAACTTTCCATCAAGGCTGCCACTAAAAGGAACTGTTAGAGCCCAGCCCATAAGTCTGAAGTTCTTCAGTTTTCACAAAATAAAGTACATTGTCAATATGACTTGCACTGGAAAGCAGCAAGCTCCCTGCCCCCTGGGTTTGCTCAGTCTGAGTTCTCAGTTTGCCCTCCAAGGTCCTAGCGTTCTGGGGGTATGCGCTGATCCAGACCAGACATAGACATCTTGGTCCCAACCCAGGGCAGCCCCACTCCCTGGGCCAAAACTCCACCCAGTCCAGGAGAGCCTGACAGAATATGTGAAGCTCAACAATTGCACATTTAAGAATGTGTCCTAAGAAAATAAACATGCATGTGTGTGAAGGTTTACTACAAGGATACTCAACGCAGAATTAATTATAATAATGAAAACTGTAAATAACTTAAATATGTGACAACTGAGTAATGATGAACTAAATTACAAGAGATCTATAGGATAATACGCTTTCCTTAAATGTTTTGTTTTGAAGAATACTTAATGTGGAAAACTGCTTAGGATGTAACATTTTTTCAATTATGTTACAAGTCAATATATACAAGGTTTGCAAATATTCACATGTATAAAGTAGTTAAAAATAAACAGTGACTCTCTGGGATGGTGGCATTATGAGTACATTTAAGTTTCCTCTGTGGAGGGTTTAGGACAACTGTGAAGTTAGCAGTCACGGTCCCTAAGACTACTACTCTCACTGTGACACAAACTGCAATTTTGAGAGGCTCCCAAAACCACTCTAAAGTTGATAATTCACTAGAAAAGTCCAAAGAACTCATTGAAAGTTGTTATGCTCTTGGTTAAAAGTTGTACAGGGAAAGGATGCAGACTAAGATAAGCCAAAGGAAGGAGAGATGCAAGGGGCAGAGTCCAGGAAAAGGACAGAGCAGGGAGCTTCCAAAATCTCCTTGTGGAGTAAGGCTGCATAGCTTTCCTGACATCAGAGAATGACAATACATATGGACTCCTGCAAACCAAGGACACTCCCTCAACCACCATGTTTAGGTTTTTTATGGGGAGCCCACTGTGTGGGCAAGACTAACTGCCCACACTGGTGTTCTTTCTCCAGTCTCCACCCTACCGGCCATGACCCAAAGCACCCACCCTAAATCACATTGTTCGTGTGGCCATCTGTCACCCCAAATCATAGTGTTAGACCATCCAGTGTGACCCACAGTCCCAAACAAACAAATACATTACTATCAGGCATGACATTAGATCTCTTCCTAGCAGCCAAGGGCACAACCAGATTTCTTGAGGAATATTAAATTCTTTACTATACCTTATGGTAAATGATAAGAGTTTCTAAAAACCAGTAATATTAAGAAGTGTTCTTGCAAAGTCAGGTTTTTGAAATCTGATACTAGATACCCGGGAAGCCGAAGAGCAGCTTTGCCCCATTCCTTTCCAGAGCCTACTACCAGGGACTCTGAGATATTGCCAGGGCTGTATCTTCACCATTGTAGCCAGGAGGGAGGGCAGTCAGCCTTTGGCATGATATTCAGCATTTTTATCAAGGCCTGGATAAAAGCTGATAAAAATCTGTGTGTGATACAAAGTGAGGACTGTATCTTGTAGGCAATATGCTACCTAATGGAATCAGAATCCCAGAAGACCTCCCGCAGCTGGTGTGGCAGGCTCAATTACACAACGTGAAATGTAACAGAGACAAGCACGAGGCCCTGCCCTTTGGGCCCACCCACCATCTGGACAAACCCTTAATGCGGCGGCAGGTGTGAGGGCACCTGGCTGATTTTCATTACCTACAAGCTCAATACCAGTCAGTGTAATGTGGCTCTCAAAGACAGATCACTTTGGTTGCATTATTTGAAGTAGAATTCTAGGACACAGGAGGTGACACTTCTGCTCTGCTCTGATGTTAGCAGTCTTGAGCATCACTAAATAAGCACAGCCAGGGAAGTGACAGGGGCTTGAATCACACCTCTGTGGTTGAAGAAACTGGGATAAAGATTAACATGGAAAGAAGTAGTCTTGGGGTGGCAGGACTGCTATTTCCAAATTCTTAAGACTTTAAAGAAATAGCAGCTGAAGGGAAATAGCAGCTGATTTGGGCCAGGCAATGGGCTGAATATTTAGCATGCAACTCACCCAGCCCTCCTCATAACTCCATGTCATCTAAAATGAAGAGAAAACTGAGGCTGACAGAGAGCAATGTGCCCAAGATCACATATTGGGTGAGGGTGGACCCAGCATATTAGTTTAGGCCTGTCCAAGTCCAGATTCAGCCCATTAACCAAGATGCACTCTTCAATGTGGGACAGTCCTTCCACAGAGACGAATGGCATGGAATAAGGCGAAGATATGGAAGGCTGTCTGCCTGTCTATGCTTGCATTCATCAAGAAGATCCTGACAGTGTGACCACTGTCTTGGTCACTGTCTCATCTCCAGTGCCTAGCACTCAGTGAATATATACTAAGCATCTGCTGAAGAAATGAGTGAATGAATGAACACAGAGCACCTTCTGGCTGCATAAGGAATAACGCTCTATAATAAGAACCATCACTGTATTCAATTCCTGGGACTGTTGTAACAAAGCGCCCCAAACTGGGGTTAATACAATAGAAAATTATTCATGCACAGTTCTGTAGGCTACAAATGTGAAGTCAAGGTGTCAGCAGGGCCACACTCCTCCAAAGGCTCCAGGGAAGTGACTCTCTTTGTCTCTTCCTAGGTTCAGGCATTGCCTGGCTGTCCTTGAAGTTCCTTTGTTTGCAGCTGCATCACTCCAATTGCTGCCTTCACATTCACAAGGCATTCTTCCTTCTGGGTGCATTTCCTCTGTGTCTCTGTATCTCTTCTTATAAGGGCACCCTAATCCAGTATAATTATCTTAACTAATTATATCTGCAAAGACCCCATTTCCAAATAGGTCACAATTCACACATTCGGGGTGGATATGAATTTTGAGGGACACTATTCAAGTGTCATTGCTGAGTAGGATGTTAGAAGACACAGCCTAGTCCCACCCTAGGAATGATCAGACAGAGGTATTAGACTTGAATAGTGAGGACTCAGGCAATAACATCAAAAGTCATTCTAGGATATCATACTTTCATTCAATAAACATTTATTAATCCCAACTGCATTTCTAGCACAAAGTCATGTGTCTGGAAATCCCAACATGAGTAAAGCACAGTGGTTTCCTTAATGATTCTCAAAGCCTGGTGGGAAAGGGCAGACTCACAAAGGAACAACCAAAACATGACATAAGAAAGTTCACTCTAAAGAGTTATGGAAGCATAGAGAGGAGACAGAAAAGAATAAAGTGTCAATGATGAATGGAATTCTCCAGGCAGAAAAATAATAGCAAAAGTATGTTGTCTCCAGCCCAGGTTCCATTCTCCCTCCTTCTAGTAAAAACACAAAATTTCCTTTGGGAAACCACTTCTGTACTCTGAGCACTGTCCATTGAGTAGGATGACCTCACCCACAGTTCCAGGCCAATTGGCATACTATTCTCTGTCCTTGTCTAACTAGAGCCAATGAAAGACAGGGGGATAGTGGCTGGGGATGAAGGGCAGAGAAGTCTGCGTGCCACTGCACTCTCGATGCTATAAGAATATGAAGCTTGCAGCTGCTGGCACCACCTTGCAACCCCAATGGGAGAATCTGGAATCTGCCAAGAAAAATAGCAGGTCCTGGGAGTAGAGCCATTCACAAGATGTACGGCCAAAGGCTGGATCCTGCTGGTATTATTTATGTACTGAATCAAACTGTACCTGAAGCCAGATCTGCTCATGGCTTCATTATGTAAGTCAATAAATAGACTTTATTTTGTTTAAGCCAGCATGAACCTACAACAAAATTACTCTTAATTCAAACAGCAGTCCAGGATGCAAAAAAAAAAAAAAAATATGTCAGAAGATAGAGGTATAAGAGCAGGGTGCATCCTAGAAATGGTTGAGAATTCAGTGTGGTTAGTGAGTGAAGAGATGCTGGAGGTCTCATTGGAAGAGACTTTAGATCAAGGTGGGGTTGGGTTTCATCATGGAGGTTTTATACCCCTTCCAGTTATGAAATTCTTTGGTTTCTGAGTTTGTGTTCCAAAATTCTTTGCAGGAGAAAGAACATTAGCTCAAGAACAGCAACCTTGCCTGAGTTACAACCTCAGATCCTAATGTGCCTGCTTTTGGAAATTTTGTCTGTATCCATCAATTTGCAGGAAAGCAGGGAGTCAGGGGTAAGAATTACTGCCCTGGGCTTCTGATCACACACCTGCAGGAAGCCTCACAGACAGCATGAGCTCCACCCCCATGGCCAAGTCTTCCCATCCTCAGGTACTCGAAATTCAGTCATACTTAGGGATGCTGGAAATTTCCACTCTGGGCTCCAGAGGACCTGTAAGAGTAAGAAACAGAGCTGAAGGCTACCATCACATCTTAATGTGCACAGAGTCCCAGGTCTTAGACTGGGCCTAGCAGCAATGACCCAGAGAAGCACCAGAAATTCATTCTGGACACTGCACATGGGGCACACAGGTGCATCTGTCTGTGTCTGCAGAAGAGAAGGGGTCTGCAGTCAGCAGTCAGTGTGGACATGCAGACTGGACTCAGCACATAGACACCAAGCCCATCTGGCACTCTCATTAGTGCCATGAATGACCAATGCCTCACAGAGGGAACAGTATTCCCTCCCTCTTCGAATGGGGCCAGTTGAAAGGACAGCAAGGCTCCCATACACCCAGCTACCCAAGAAATAACAACAGGGACAAGGGAACAATTTTGGATAAAGGTAAAGCTATAGAAGAGTTTACTTTTCTGGACTTGTCTAGGTTATCTGGTTGTTTGCCTAATAATCATCTGTCTAATTCTCTGAAATGTAGGTTTTATGACAGCAGTGACCTTTTTGGTCAACATTGTATCCATTTATTTAATGATAATAGACCAGTAACACTATAACGGACTGCAGATCAGGCAATATTCAAAGTGTGTGTGTTTGTCAATGTATTTGATTCTTGTAATAATCCCACAAGGTGGCACCATCATTAACCCCATGTAGGCTGAATAAGCTGAGGCAGAAGTTGAATGACTTGCACAAGGTCACAGCTGGCGTATGGTAGAGCCAGAATTTGAACTTAATACTAACTAGTTCCAGACTCCATGCTTTCTAATTATTACTATGTTTATACTGCCTTCCAACTCCCTGGATACCCATTCAGTGTACTTAATGAGTACTGACTACACACCAGGTACATACCTAGGTGCTGGGATTGAGCTATGAAAAAAAGAAGGAAGGAGTTCACTGAGCACTGTTTCAGTGGATGGGTAATGGATGTAAGAATGGATGGACAGAAGGACAGATGAATTGATGGATGGATGAATAGCAAGGCAGAAGTCAGAAATATGCAAATGACAGCAGAATATCACAAGTGATTCATCGATAAACAAGGATGTGGCACTCTCTTCCTTGTTTTTTTTTTCCTGCTTTGATGGTAATTTGTCAGTGTGATGGAGACAAGCTCTAGGACCAGAAGCCTGGCTCTGTCCATTTACCATCTTGTGATCTGGAGCAAATCATTTCACCCTTCGGACCTGTTTCCTCACTTGCAAAATGAGAATAACCCCAGCTACTCACATAGTTACTGTGGTTTAAATGTTATTTGCTATTGTTTGGAGCCCAGTTCAAATGTCATCTTCTTTCTGTAGCCTTCAATTCAGTTCAATTCAATAAGTGTTTATGAAACATTGTGCCTCATAATGGTAAGGATACAGCTAGACAAACAGGGTCCCTGTGTTCAGGGAAATTTTAGTTTAACAGGAAAGACAGGGAAAAATAAACATGTCAGATGAGTGCTGAGAAGAGGGAAGTGTGGGATTGTAAGGAGTGTTTGACAAGGGTAGAATCAGCCTCTCCTCAATGGTCCCACATTGCTTTTACTTGGGTTAGCTACTACTGTGTCTACCACATGTCTTCCCTATCAACCATACTCTTAGAAATATGTCCATACAACACTGAAAGAAGAATCAGCTGTGCCAAATGAAATGAAGCTAAAGCAATGCTTTGGATGGGAGTAGTCAGGACTTCACAAAAGCTACATCCAGGGGCAAAACCCAGTCCACTCTGAGCCAATGTCCGCATATTTAAAAATTGGATGAAACAAGAATAACATAGGGAGGTCTGGGGCAAAGACAGAAACTTCAACTGAGATGACATGAGGAAGATGAAAAACAAGGCTCAACTATAGGAGCTACTACAGGCAAAAAAGAAAAAAAAACACTTTGGATGGCTGGATGCAAACAGACAAGTGCAATATGTTACAAAAATATCCACAAATGCCCACCCCATTATGGATGCATTCCTTTACAATATGACTTTGCAGCTCTTTCCACCAAGAGGTGGAAATGATGCATCTATACTATGACTTTGGCCTTGTTCATGGGACTTGCTTTGGTCAATGGGACACTAGAAAATGTGATAAAAGCAGAAGCTAAGAAGTGCTTGAATATTGAAGTTTGCTCTCTTGCTGCTTTGGGAGGCCCATTACCGCTGTTATGTGAACTTTCAGGCTAACTGAGCCTGCTAGATAATGATAGCCACATGGCTGAGTCATGCCTACTGCCTCAGCTGACACAGAGCCAACTGTCAGGCATGGATGGGACCATCCTGGACCAGGCAGCCTCCGCTGAGCTGCGAGCTGACTGCAGAGGGCAGTTGATCTGGCTTGTAACCAGGACCGGCCACAGAATCATGGGAAATAATAACATGGTTGCTATGTTAAGCCACTAAGCTTGGGGTGATATGTTATGCTCTGAAATCTCACTGGAAAATGAAATTGTAAGTAGCCAGGCCAGACAGGGAACTGGCTAGTATGGATGAGGCCACTCCTTTCCACTTACCAGTCCCTGGGGCAGAGGGAAAATGTCAGCAAAAACACTTCTTATCAGTACAAGCACTGGAGCTAAGCACTCTCTGGAATTTGAGAGGCAGTTTGCATGAGTGTATTTACTCATCTTGTTTTAATTGATTGAGCACCAATATGGGTTAAGCCTTGTAAACAGGGTGGAGGGTAAGTCAGACATGGGTGGTGTCCCTACATGGCTGAGTGATCCTATCAGTGAGGGAATGGGATTTTAAGCAGAAAGAGAATTTTGAGCAGGAAATGGCATTATGACAATTTTCTGTCCTGATCCTGAGCCTTTAGCCAAAAATCCCACCCACACACTGCTTGACAGCACCCAGTAGGGAGGAACTACAGCTGTCTTAGCTTTTCACAAAGCAGTTAAGAGGACAGTTCCGCTGTCTGAGTCTGAATTCAGGGCTCACTATTTGGGTTAATTAGTCTCTCTATGCTCCAGCTTTCTTATTAAAAAAAAAATAGGACTGATCATAGTTGTTACTTTGTAGGGTTGTTGTAAAGATTAAACAAGACAATACATACACATAGAAGTAGCTGGCTCACCAGAGAAAGCACTATATTAGTAAATGTTTCTTTTTATCACCTTTCTTCCTTGCTCCTATCATCCTATTCTCACGCTTCATTCCATCAAGCTCCTGACAGGTGGCTCTGACTTTTTTGCACCAACGTGGATTTGCCTCCCCTGATTCAGACCCAGGCACTCTCCTTGAGGCCACCATGAAAAGACACCTCTCAAGTCTGCTGCTGTGGAAGCATAACTGATGGGTAATTCTGGTTTGAGAATTCTGCACTGGCCTGGACAAAAGAAATTCTTTTAGAATCATATGTGCCACAATTCCTACCCATCTCCTCCTTTGCCCCCTCCCCTTCAGGTGTCAAGAACTGGACTGCCATGGGAAAGCCCTCCCTGCCATCTGCATCTGCTTTCCTTTTCCTCTGCATCCTCCCCAAACCTCTGTATGTCTCCTCCTGCAAGGCCATCTGCTTCTGTTTTGTGGCAGACCCAAACTAACACATCTCTGACACTATATCCTACCTATGTTCTCTGACCTCCTCTATCTGTTGCAGCCATAGGCAACATCCTCCCAAACAACTAGATCCCAAGACCTAGAGCACATCTCCCTTCCCTGCCAACCAGGAGGGAGAGGGACAGCAAGAGGCACCAACTCTGTTTCATACCCCATACCACATCCTCTCTCCTCTACCAGAAAACACAGCTGGAATATGACTATCCCCCACCACCACCACCTCACCTACACTGGTGCATGAGCACCTGCTGACTCCTGTTTCTGCACTAGCCCTCTTCAGTCTACCTGTTAAAACTAAGTGGTCTCACTACAGCTGATCAGATGATGGAGTGCCTCTGCTCTTGCCTTCTTACAGATTCCCATCTCGCTCAGGAAAAAGCCAAAGCCCCACCTGACCTGCTTTGTGTTGTCTGCCATGTGCACCTTGCACTATGTCCACGTCCACCTCAGGGTTTCAGTGCTTGCTGATCCTCACTAAAGCTTTTCTTGCAGACAACCATTTCATTCACTGCCTCCCTTTACTCAAATGTGACCTCCTTAGTAAGACCCTCACTGGCTGCTCTGCCTGAAGCTCCAAGCCCCCCATCCCTAATCCCTTCACTGTTTGGTTTGGTTTGGTTTTCCATAACACTCATCACTATGTAACAGTTATGTTTATTTATGTTATGTTAGGTATTGCCCATTTCTTTCTAATAGAATATAAGTTCCAGAATTACAGGTAATTTTGTGTGTTTTTTTCATTGCTATAGCCATGATACCTAGTATAGTATCAGACACATGAGGGAGGGGGAGATGAAGGAAAGGAGAGGAGAAAAGGAAGGATAAGATGGAAAGAGCCAGCAGGAGTTGGACAAGCACAAGGTTCATCAGAGAGAAGCAGACTGCCATCAGCAAGTACATCACTGATGCCCAAAGGCACTGAACCCAAACATTTATCCTGAAAACACCCTGTTCTCATGGTTGTTAATTTATCCTTCCAGGCCCTGAACTGAGGACATCCTAAGGTTGGATGGCCTATGACTTCTACACATTACTGTCTCAAAGGTGAAGAACACTGCAGGAAGGCCTGAAGCTTTTGAGTAAAGCAGACAGAGAATCCTGGTCCTGTGCAGTTTTGACCAAGTTACTGAACTTCTCTGAGACTTACTTTTTTTATCCCATAAACTAAACTAATATGTTTATATTAAGATAACAGGAGTTTCCTAAGAATTAAATAACATGTGAAGGGCCTAGCACAGAGTCTGGAAGTTAATAGATGCTAGTTGCTGCCAAGAATGAGTTATTCTGTTTGTTTCTATGTGACAATTTCTGTGAGGGGAATTTGAGTTGACCTTGGGCTTGGACCAGATAACAATTCAGTGAGTATTAGCAGTGGAGCTCCTCTCGCTGGTGAAGACGGTGGGCTACAGACAGTTGGAGGAGCCCAGTGTCCCTCAGTCACCCTGGAACAAACAATCCAACTCCAGAGCCCTCCCTGTAACTACTTATGGGATGCTTATACTTACGTATTTTGCATCTAAGAAAAAAGTCACAGACGTTAAATAACTTGCCCAACACCACAAAGTTGACAAGTGACAAAATTAGAACTGAATGTATGGGGGGTCTGCCTTCAACATCTATCCACTCCCCAAATTTCTGATGCCATGGTGACTATTCCCATGCTGGAGGGGAAGTTGCCACAACCAGTCCTTTTTCGCTGGCTAAGAGACTGGTATCATTTCACAGTCCAGATTTTGCCTGCTTGAAGGGACTCTGTGCACTGGCACCCTCAGTGCAGTTTCTCCACAGACAGCAAGTCACCAGCCCGGTCTCTCCGGCTGTGACTTGCATACAGGCCCATCCTGCTCCCCAGGAGCAGATGGCAGCCTCTGAAGCCATCTTTCATTCAGCTCCCTTCTAGTACCCAGAAACGTTCAGTAATTACTGCTATTATTTTTGCATTAAATGAGATAATAAAATCAGATTCCAAAGGTACAGTGGAAAAGGTAAACACACACGGACACACGCATAAGCACCCAGATGCCACAGGGAGCTACAGAGGCTGTGGCACACACTGAGAAACTCTAGGGGCATCATCCTAGCAGTGCAGTTGCCTACGGTGAGACTCCCCCTGGGTCTCCTATGGGAGGGGCAGTGTTTACTAACCACCTCCAAGCAACTGCCCCGAAACTCACATGGCAGGGGAGGCAATGCCTGTGGGTGACATTGGCCATTTCTACTTCTTTTGACTTCTAACCAGTTTTTAAAGCTGACAATCTGAGTGACAACATTTGTTTCTCAAGGAAATTACTCACAAGGAGTACAGCCTCCAGAGGAAGTGCTAGATTTTTTTTGTTTGTTTGAATTCTGACCCTTTTCAAAGTGAGGGCTCACCAAATGGTATCTGTTTATGAAATATTTTCTTCTCCAACTTAAATAGTGGCTGTATTTCTTTTTCTGTTAAGAGGACCCTGGAATCTAGCAGGCTGTTGCTCTGTGTCAAGGTGCTCCTGGGCGTCTGCTGCAGGCTGGTGGAGGGACATCTGTTGTCAGGGCTGTGGCTTCCTAAAGAGGGTGGGGAAGAGGGAAGCAGGTTGTGATGCCTGCTGTTCCATCCAAATTTAGCATCTTACAATGAATCTTCAATTTACAAAAAAATCAGCTTTTGGGTATAGAAGTCATTGCAGCCGCCAAAGTTCAAAGACTGTTCCATTTCTTTAACAGGATTCCAAAGCAGCTGACTGGGCCCTGGAGATTCCCATCTTGCAACACCCATCTTCATCCAGGTGGGATGCAGGCAGAGGGAGAAGCAGGAAGATAAACAGGACAAGGAAGTGGTCCCAATTTGGATTTGGCCCACATGAGTGGCTCTGATATGAACTATCTTAGGATCTCTATTGCCTTATTTTCCTGTCTCTCAAGAGAATACTGAAGGAGACACATATATCAGTAGACACACACTACCTAAATCTACATGTCTGTCTGTCTGTCTATCTATCTATCTATCTATCTATCTATCTATCTATCATCAGCCTACCTCTTTATTATCCATTCATCTAGTTCTCTACCTATCCATCTGTGTCTATTTTACAGATGCATAAACTGAGGCCCAACAAATACTTATTAGGCTCCTGTTATATGTCAGGCTTTGTGAGGTTTAGCAACTTGCATGTATGGGGGCAAGTGAAGAATAACTCAGCTCCCCACTTCACTCCCCATGTTCTTATTCAAGATCCCACTGATTTAGTAATTCTTAATCCTGAGTGTAAAGAGCATTAACATTCACTTAACCTCCTTTATTGAATGCCTAATAAATGCCAGGCCCTGAGGCTAGTGAGGCTGGTAAGAGAGATACCCCTGCAGAAAATGCCTTAGTAGCCCCTTATGCATTGATCAATAGTCTGTGAGTGTGTGTGTGTGTGTCTGTGTGTATGTGATTGTGTAATGAAGGTGAAGACACATGAGATATGCCAATCTATAGCAGAGGAACTGCATTCCAGCAGAATATATCAGCTAGATTAAAGGAAGTCTGTTTACGAGTGTGGAAGCCTAACACTATGCAGAGGGCACTAAGGGACAGCAGACTCTCTTTTCAGGGAGGGTTACAAACCTGGGAGTGACTTCATTTCTCCCTTTCCAGCCCTGCCAAATCCATAGCACAACCAAAATGGCAACATGTGCTGCTCCTACCAATGGCTGTAAACTCTCCCATTACTCTCCTCCCCAGTCTCTCACCCAGGGCCATCCTCTGACTTCTCCTTAAGTTTTTGAGGACCTAGAGCATGCCTTGGCTGTGTGAACTGGATCCTAGACTCCAGGGTGCACCTGAGCTTTAGGGTTTGACAGGTCTTCTTTACTCTTAGTGCATGATACGATTTTAAGGATGGATTTGATTTTAAAGTTTGTTTTAACTCTAATAAAGAAAAGAGAGCCTGGGTTGTATACATTTTCTGGAACTCTATGGTTCAATAAGACAGAGCCCACCCCTGTCCTGTGTGAATGAATGGGCGAGCCTTCCAGGAAACCAGTATTCTCTAAATACTCTGAAGAATGAATATAAGACTCAGACAGGCCAATGAAATGAATGTTCTGACCATTAAACTCCTCTGTGAGAACCCAGTACATGGAAGAAGAAAGCTTATTGCCTCCTTAGCAATAAATGCTTTCTAATACAGAAAATATATACTCTCTAAGTATAGGAGTATAAGGCAAGTCTTTAGAACTTCAGACAGATCTTTGAATTACTTAGAATTGCAAATGAGCTCACACCCATAGATGACATGTATGACATTTGGGGTCATTAGCCACTGTGATAAGCTGAATCGAATACTCCCAAAAGTTGTATGTTGAAGCTTTAACCTCCAATACCACAGAGTGTGACTGAATTTAGAAGTAGAGCCTTTAAAGAGAAGACTAAATTAAAATAAGGCCCTCAGGTGGGCCCTAAGCCAATCTGACTTGTGTGCTTGGAGGAGGAAGTGAGGAGTCTCAGGGAGACATCAGGGCACTGTGCACAGAGGGACAAACGTATAGAAGGCAGCTGGCTGTCTGCAAGCCAAGGAGAGAGGCCTCAGGATGACGCCAACCTTGCTGACTCCCAGAACTGAGAAAATAAATGTCTGTTGTTTAAGCCACTCAGTATGTGTGATTTTGTTATGGCAGCCTGAGCAGACCAATATGAGTCTAAATATTGGCCACTGTGGGTAAAATAAGTTAGAATCACAGAAACATTGTATGTATGAAGTTTCTATGTTCAGATTACTTTACAGGAAAGAGATTTTTAAACCTCTAACTATCCAGATTAAATATTTTTCCAGAAAAATAATTGTATCACACCTGTCTACAAAATAAAAACAGTGTTTAATTCCAGTAGATGATCTGATCTTTTAAAGCAAGGCTGAGTGTTAAAAAAATTCAATTAGTCAAAACTGAAAGACTTTTACAGGAACATATAGGAAAATAACTCCATGCCATCAAAGTGGACAAAAAAAATCTTAAATAAGACCCAAGAAACTTGACTCCTAAAGATATAAAATAATAAATTTGACTCAATTAAAATTAATTTCTATTTATCATAAAACATCTGGGAGAAAAATCAAGCCTCACAGTGGAAAATATACTTCTAGGGGGAAAAGAAGGAAGGGTTGTTAAGGAACATGTATAAAGGACACATGGATAAAGCCAAAGGTGGGTAGGATCAAGGGTGGGAGGTGAGGATACCGGGGTGGGGCGAGCCCAGAGGGGCGATGGAGTCAGCTGTACTTGAGCAACAATAAAAAAAAAGTTAAAAAATAAAAAAAGAAAGAAAATACACTTCTAACACATAAAACTAACAAAGCGTTCATATCTGGGACATATAAATCAATAAAAAATGGGCTGCACAATAGAAAAATGAGTAAAGTACTAGGTCACACAAAAGAAATCTAAATAGACAGAAATAAAGAAAAGTGCCCAAATGCATCAGAATTAGGGAAATACCAATCAAAACTGCAAAAAGCTATCACTATGCATTGAGCAAAGGTGAAAAACTCAAACAGCACCTAGAATAAGCAAAGGCATGAAGCAGCAGGAGCTAGCTCTCTTTCCTGCTCGTGGGGGTGAAACCAGTGGGACTACTTTGTGAAGCAGCTTTGCATTATTCACTGAAGTTAGAGACACAAATGCCCCATGATCCGGATAAACACAGGTGTAAGAAAACGCATGGCTACTGCAATGTAAGAAATACTAATTGTGGTCTTCATCCCTGGCTCCTGGCCAGAGTTTCTATAACCTTTGTAATTTCTGAAGCAATAAAGGTACTAGGAAATAATCTGTGGTTCTAATATTTTGGTATCTGACTCCAGCTCCTGGTACATTGCTCTAAAATCCCTTGTAATTTTCTCAGTGATAGGAGCATCTTTTTGTCTAATGAGGTGACTGTTGTTGGCCTCGTCATATTGTGATTTATAAGAAGAAATAGATTATTTGACCTCTGATGATTTCTGGCACAGAGCTCCTAAACCCTTGGAATTTCCTAAGTGATGGTAGTGATCAAAGTGTCTTTTGCTACGTCAATGAGAGGTGACTTGGATTTCACCTAAGGATAGGGGCTAGTTGCCAGGAGAACCAATCATTTGATTAGAGGGCTGAAACCTTTAGTCACACACCTCCTCCTACCCTAAACTTTCAGGGAAGAGGAACAAGCAAGCTGGAAGTCAAATTAATTGCCAATGACCAAAGATTTTTTTTAAAAATCATGCCTACATAATGAAGCCACCATAAATATTCAAAAGGACAGGATTGGGGGAGCTTCCAGGTTGGTAAACACATGGAGATCTGTGGACAGTGCCACAGAGACCATGGAAGCTCTGTGCACCTTCTCCATACCTTGTCCTATGTGTCTCTCCATATGGCTGTGGATTCATATCTTTTAATACCCTTTGAAATAAACTGGTGATCTAAAGAGTAAACAGGTTTCTGGAGTTCTGTAAGCCTCCAGCAAAGTAATCGAAACCAAGGATGGTGTGGGGGACATTGTGGGGACCTCCAATTTGCTGCCAATGGGTCAGAAGCACAGGTAACAACCTGGGCTTGTGACTAAAATCTGAGGTGGTGTGGAGCTCAGTTTGCAGGACTAAAGCCTTAACCTTTTGAATGCTGTACTAGCTCCTGGGGCACAGTGTCAGAATTGAATTGAATAGTACAACACCCAGCTGGTGTCAGTGAATTGCTTGATGGTGTGGGAATGCTGTGTATTGGTTTGTTATGATTTCAAATCCATGTGCTTATGACTTAAGTGAGTTGTCTTAATATCTTTGTTGAGGACAGAGACCAAAAAATTGTTGTTTTTATAAGCAAAGTTATCTTTATTTAAGTGTAAAGCAAGTTGTGTCAGGATGTCAACATCCCACATTTGTCGTCAAGTGCCAACCATGTGGGGCCCATTGATGATGTACATCACTGGGGGACTTACCCTTAAACGCATGTGGAGAAGCAGCTATGCTTCTGGGATTTAGACTATAAATCCCAGAGCTTGTGAGGACAATCAGGAGTTTCAGTATGGGCAAGATGACACTTTGCTGACCTAAATAACTCTCAGAAGATCTTTGGAACATTAGCTCCTGGACCACTAAAGGCAGTGAGAAAGCCCCATGGAGGCTCCGAGAAGGACGTCAGCTCTCATGTCACTCGGGCACTGTCTTCCCCAGCAGTGTGCTCCAGCAACAGGGACTTCCTCTGTGCACTGAGCTGGATGCCAGCTCATGGTGGGTCAAACTGGCGCTCGTGAGTGCTTACTAGTATAAAAAGGTCCACCTCTGTTGAATTTTGACTTTATTCCTCTCATCTTCTCTTACCTGGAACAATAATATAATTGACCTACCATTGCTTTGGTGTATGTTATTTATTTATTGGCCCATTAAGAGACATTGTGTGCTACTGACTGGAGAAATTCTCATAGTGAGTCTGTGTCAAATAAATTGCTGGCAGAGACAAATACAGTATCTGAGTTACATTTTGACACCCAAAACAAAAACAAAATGGGGGGGAACCCTTATATAGGTCGGAATTGGTTTCAGAATTTTATAGGGCTAGTTATCAGAAAGACCTAGCCACGATTACAAGCTTAGGACTTTCAGCTCCGCCCCCCAGGGTGGGGAGAGGGACTGAACATATAGTTAATCAATTGTGCCAATGTTACTGTTGGTGTTTAAGCTAGATATTGATAAAGGAAAGAGAGCAAAGGAATCTAGACATTGAGTTTAATAAACTGGGGAACACAGCCTGCTTGCTGAGCCAGGAAGCTATGGCTTCACACTCCAGGGAACATAGCACTGTGCTCTGCCTATGGAATTAACACTCCTCCCTCCTACTCCTGCTGGTAGCAGATTGTTGTGGGGCTCAGGAGGAGGCACTGGACCACAGAGACCAGTCAGTCTAACTAAGGGGTGTGAACCCTTCCAAAGCTAATGAAAGTCTGGGAAGTTGACTGGTTCTTTTGAGAAAGCACCTGATCTGTCCCAACCCAAGCTCCTGGTTATAACTCAAGGGCAGGAGTGTCAAATTCACTTTCAAATTGTGTGTCAAGGGACGAATATAATTTCAACTCCTTAAAAGTTAAGGAGTAGTTACATTTATACAGTCCTAAAATTATTTCAGCCCTTTGAAGGCAACCACAAGGCTGATGTGGCCACTGGTGAAAATGAGTTTGACACCCCTGCCCTCAGGGAACAAAGAAGCTTGCTCTCTCTGGCCCACCCAGTGATGTATTCACCAGTTTTTTTCATTCATGCTCGCTCACTGCGGAGCATGCAACCATGTGGATCTAGTAGCTACTGGGTCCACAGCAGATGGCATGGGCTCCAAAAGGACTAAGCTTTCTCTGTTGCTCTTGACCTGCATTCACACGGTGTGCTCACCTGTTCTCTCCATGTGACCCTAGCAGCCAGGTTGTTCATGGCCTCCAGGAGGGAGCCTGGATACCACCACACAGCAGTGGACTGCAGCTGGAAACACATGCTAAGCTAGCAGGATGCTGGACTGCACTGTACTTTAACATGAAGCAGAAATTCCTGGACACTGGCTTTTGTCTTGGCCTTGCTGAGGACATGGTTGGACTTTTTCCATGGCGAGACAGAGGAAGATGGGACATTGGAAACCCAGGGGCAGCTTCTATCTCCACACAAATAAACCATACCACACCACAGTCTCCCATGTGTGGGTCCTTGGAATGTTTTCCATGTCATCCCATGGCAGAACCTAATTCCCACCAATAACACCTACCTGATGAAGACTCCACAAAAATCTCACAACTACAGGGTTCAGAGAGCTTCTGGGCTGGTGGACATCCACATGCTGTGAGGGTGGTGTGCCCCATCTATCTCTTCATCTACTTGCTTGTCTGTATTCTTTATTGTATCCTTCATTATAGAATAAACTAGTAAATATAAGTGTTTCCCCGAGTTCTGTGAGTTGTTCCACCAACTTACCAAATCCAAGGTAGAGGATGTGGGAACCCTGCTTTATAGCAGGGCAGGCAGAATACAGGTGACTACCTGGGATTTGTGATTGGTGTCTGAAGTGTGGCAAGCCTGTGGGACTGAGCCCTTAACTTTTAGGTCTGATGCTAACTCCAGATAAATAATGCCAGAGCTGAAGTGAACTGTAGAACATTCAGTTGGTTGCACAGAAAACTGGAGAATTGCTTGGTGTGGGAAGAACCCACACACGTCTGTCTGCTCGCAGAAGTTTCCATGTGAGTCGTAGAGGAGAAACACAAGATTTTTTTCTCGTTAGCTGTATCACCCCTCATTGTCATAAACTGGAAACAACACAAAAGTCTATCAATACTAAATGGTACACAATGGAACACTACACAAAACTGAAAGTGAACAAACTACAACTATGCATACGGGTAGTGACTCTTACAAACATAAGATACTTTCACTCATGTAAATTGCAAAAACTGGCAAAACTATATTTTTTAAGGATCACAGCTGGTAAAATTGAAAAGAAGGGCACAGAATCAATTATTATAACTTCACATAGTTGTTTTTTTTTTTCTTTTTCCTAAGAGAAAGAGAGGGAAGGGTGATCTTAATCAGGCAGTTTGAGGAGGCATAATCTCCCTGACCTGAGTAGTGGCATTGTTATAATTCATTATGGTTTTTGGTGTACTTTTTCATGAATGTTGTATTTTACAACAAAATGTTAAGAGCAAATAAACAAAAAGTTCTCAATGTTGCCAATTTAAGTCATAAAACATTACAATACAAATAGTCCTGATATACTGGTCAGCATTTCATTTGTGAATAACAGCATCTACTCTCGTTTGTGCAACCAGAATGGAATTCACTCTGGTTTACAGCTCAAGAATCATTGGGATGCCTGAAGATATAGAGTAAGCTGAGCTCACAGAACCACACATCAGACCTGGGTTACCAACAGACTGCTGTGGTTGGGGAACTTCTGGGTCAAGAACCACCTCTGCAGGGGCTGATGCCA
Source organism: Tonatia bakeri (assembly GCA_004024845.1). NCBI lineage: Eukaryota > Metazoa > Chordata > Mammalia > Chiroptera > Phyllostomidae > Tonatia > Tonatia bakeri. The sequence goes on along the minus strand of PVIA01003209.1, from coordinate 18,788 downwards.
GAACCTCCTTGCTTCTGCTTTGATCTGCACTAGAAAAAAGGACATTCCCAACTCAGTTCAAGTCCATGCCTCACCAAGATGCACCTGATCAGCAACACATTGTGACTGCACCCTGACAATCAGATGGACTGGGAGAATGCAGGCTTGTGGATATTTTGTTTTTGTAATATTACCTGTTTAAGACAACAATTATACCATGGGGTACTATCAAAACATATTGCTAAAAAATAATGGGCAGCCATGACAGCAGATATTCACAAGAGAAACCAGATAGTTCAGTCTTGTTATTTTGCAGGTTGATGGAATGCTGACATAGAAATAAAACTTAGCTGTTTACAAGAAAGCACTTCAAGGGCACATCAGGAAAACTCGTTATTAAACTGCTTTTGACCCTGAACTTCTTAGGCGAATTCTTTATCTCTCTGAGCCTTGGTTTTCTTGATTATTAAACGGATGTGATTATAGAGTTACCTGACAGTACAGCTGTGGAAATTAAATAAGATAACACATGTGAAATAGCTCAATAGAATATGCTTTCACCTTATTTTTGTTTGTCACTATCCTCTTTAGAGATTTGCCAGGAATTCTACTGTTATCTGTGCTTTTCAGCTCACCAAACATACTTTTGTTAGAAGCACTCGTCCATCAAAAATACACATAGAGAAGACTAAATTATATATGATTTTAGAACAAGTGTCTGCTTTATCTCCCCAAAATTCCAAGAAGTGACAAAAAATCTTTTTTTAAGAAGTAACCAAGGAAGTATGCCAGATTTACTGAGGGAGGGTGATGGAGTGACCCCCACATGATAGAGGTGACTCCTATGGAGGAAGGGGTGGACGACTTGTTCCAAACCTAAAATAAACAAATGCAAAAAGTTGTAAGCCCTGGGACAGTCTTAAGTCAAAACTGGGTGTCATACGGAGAGCAGCTAGAAAGAGAGAAGACATACAATGTTCAAGGCTCTACAGATTGGGGAGCATTTTTAAATTATATGAGAGCACAATGTAAAATTTATATCACCAATCTTGAAACTCCATGCAAAATGAATGACTTCTTGAGCAAAATTTGATTTACTGAAGTTGACTCAAGAAGAGGTAGAAAATTGGAGTAAAACAATAACCACTGAAGAAATTGGAAATGCTTTCAAAAAACTACTCAACACAATGTACCAGTGAACACAAAGTGGAAATATATATTAAAATTAAAAACATACATGCCTTTCAAGTCAGAAATCCCATGCCTAGAAGTCCATCACACCAAAAGGCCCAAAAATGATAAGGGACTCTATTGGTGCTTTTGTTTCGGGACATAGAATATGTGCTGAGGGCTGTTAATATATAATTATTTGCAGAAGCCAAAAAGCGAGAAACGATGTGAATACCCTATCATGAAAAATTCTGTAATCATAAAAAATGAGCAAGATTTTTATCAGGCATCAGGCAATTTGGAACAATCTGAAGAATGTATTGTATCAATGGTGAAAAAGCCAAGATACAGAGAAGCATGCATATGTGTGTTCCAACTTTTGCAAAACAATAATCAAAAGAATTCTCTCTGCATGTGACTATAAGTGTGTATGCATACACATGCATATATTTGTATATTTTATGAGCACAGAAAGTCTGTGGAAAGCTATATACCAGGTTGTAAGCATTGGTTATGGAAGGAGGGTTGGGGAATGAGTTTGAAAAGGAAGCAGAGGAAAAGGAAAGAAAGAAGTTAGCAAAAATGGAGAAACAAAAGATTACATGTAAATTAAAGATCCCATGATAAAATATTTTCATTCTCTGATTCCTTTTATGTAGAATTAAACATATGTATGTGTGTTTGAGTATGCACGTGTATGTGTGTATTTGTTCTGTGTATATTTGTCAATGAAACAAATGAGAATAAAAAAAGAAAAACATAAATAAATGAAAAAGACACCAAACCAAGTTTTTGACACTTCTGCAAACTTTTCAGATACAATTAAAAAATTCCCTAAAAGTAAAAAGGCAGAAAATTTCCCAGTTCATTCTGTGAGTCCTGATGGCAAAGCTGTACAAATGAAATATACACTCCAGTGAAAAACTATAGCCTAGTCCCACTAACAGACACAGAAGCAAACTCTGAGTCAGTCCTACCAGATGAGTGTGGCTAACCCATACATTACAGCCAAACAGGATCCAGTTTCAGTTCTGGCATGCAGGGAGCTTGGAACTCATCATTTTTATCCTTCCAATAAAAGAAAAAAAAAGTTGAACCAATGGAAAACCAATGACTCTTCTTGGATCCATCATAGAACTGATGTCACAGGCAAACCTCTACCTCGTGACCTGGAGAAAAGGGTTAATTGTCCAAAGTCACAATGGGGAGCTGAAACTGTACACTGTATGAACACATAAATGGTCTTTGTGATAAGTTGCTGGAAGCCAGGTGTGGACTATGTGAGAGTGAGGAATTCCTGGGAGCCCCAATCTTGGGGCAGTTCTGATTCTCTGACACCAACTGGGTGCCCAACAATTTAATTCTCACACTAACTACCCAGGGTTAGCACAAATCCCACAGGGTAAGGGCCTCAATCCAACAACTGTGCTCCACTTCAGATGCCAGCCACAAATAGATGCTTAGACTACCCATTCTTCTGCCCAGCCAGCTACCAAATTTGGGAGTTCCTACGGCCATCCCCTTAAATTCTATAATTTGTTAGAATGACTGAAAGAAATCAGGAAACTTTTTACTTACATTTGCCAGTTTATTATAAAGGATATAACTCAGGAACAACTAAATGCAGAAATGCACAGGGTAAGGGGTGAGGGTGGAGAGTGGTACAGATTTTCCATGCCTTCTCTAGGCATGACACTCTCTGAGTGCATCAATCTGTTTGCTAACCAAAAAGCTCTTTGAACCCCACTGTAGTTTAGGGGTATTTGTGGAGGTTTCATTACATAGGCATAATTGGCCACTGGTGATCGAATTTTGGTGAACAATCCCATTCTGAAGCCATCTGGGGCCCCCGGCCACTACTAGTCATCTCATTAACATATATAAATGATAGTAAATTCCAAGGATTTTAGGAGCCAGGAACTTGTTCCAAAACAGTAAATGTTTATATTTTTTAATTTTTAAAAACATTTTATTTATTTATTTATTTATTTTTAGAGAGAGGGCAAGGGAGGGACATACAAAGGGAATTACCAATGTGTGGATGCTTCTCACATGCCCCCTACTGGGGACCTGGCCCACAACCCAGACCTGTGCTCTAACTGGGAATTGAATTGGTGACCCTTTGGTTCACAGGCTGGTGCCCAATCCACTGAGCCACACCAGCCAGGGCAAAATATTTATATTTTATTATACCATAGGGAGGTCCCTGCACTTTCATGGGTTTTACCTCCAGGACCCACCAGGTTCTCACAGTGAAGAGCAGACAATGATCAGCTAGTGGCTCTGGTAGGTTGGGTGAAGGGAAGAGAGTAACCATTGAAAAACATGGCAGAGCATTCTCCATTACAGAGGACTACTCTCCAAAAGATGGGACCTTATCTGAGCTTTATCCCACTTGGAGGAAGGGTTCATTCTCTCACTCCAGGAATGTGAAGTCCCTGGCACTTATATCTACTGCAAATGCAAGCACAACCTAGCCCATAGGCAGGCTGACGTGAAGCTTCGCACTATGGTCTATTTACCTCAGCTCCTATTACCCAATATATCATATACAACTTTCGATAACAAATTACAAGACATGATAAAAGGCAAAGAATTAAAGAACCAATAAACTTCAAGGTCTTCATGCATATAATTCACTACATTACAAATTTATTTTATTATTCCTAAGGACACCAGAAGCGCATTTCATAAATTTCAGCCATTATTTTTTTATAAAAACTTTTGGAACACCCAGTCAATATGGCAATGTAGGTAAATACAACTCACTACCTTGCACAATCACATCAAAATTACAACTAAAGTATAAAACAACCATTGTTCAAAACTGTCAGAAATCAAGTTGAATGGCCATCCCACAACTACGAAATTGAAGAAGAAATCACACTGAGACCAGTAGAAGGGGTAAAGATGCAATGAGCTGGTCCCACACCCATATGAGGCAGATAAAAATTGGGAGGGATATCTCAGGAGTGAGGGGTCTAAGTCCTACACCAGGATCCCCAGTCCAGGGTTCCAGTCCAGGGTTCCAGTGCCAGGAAGATAAGTCTCTATCACTTATGGCTGTAAAAATAAGCAAGAATTGAGGCTGTGGAAGACAAAACTTCTGGAGTCTCAGGCAGTTACTCTTAAAGGTCTGTACACAGAATTACTTGGACTGACTCCCTTTGAGCTCCAGCATGGGGGCAGAAGATTTAAAGGCATCAGACATATGGGAGGGACTGAATTGTCTAGCATCAGGGTGAGAGCTAGGAAGCAGCTTTCTCCCAGACAGAAGTGCTGACAAAGTCTATTGTTCCTTTTCTGAGTCCTTCCCCCATAAAACCAGCAGGCAGGTGCAATTTCTGAAACTCCATCAACCTGGTTCACACTGTTTGCCCCACAATGGTGATTCCCTGAGGACTGCCCCACCCAACATTTGGGCCCACCCAAGCTGTAAACAGTGGCTTTTCCATATGAGTGGCTTATCTTGGCCCTTGCTTCAGATTTTCCTAAATTCTCTCAAACAAGTAACATCTGGCTTCAGTGAGCCCTGTATCTCTTGTTAAGTTGCCCCAGGCCAGGGACTGGCAGTTGCTGACCTTGGTTCACAGTTTGGCCTTGCCACCTTCCAGCCAAGCACAAGTAGCAGACATCTGCAGATCACTTTGTAGTTTATCCTGTGTGACCCTGGACAGAATACAAGCAGTGGCTGACCATGGATCTGCCAACAGTAATCAAGGCTCAATTACAATAGGAGGGTGTATATAGCCCACACAGTGGGTACACTTTGAGTATGCAGCTTGGGTAATAGGGGAGGCTGTGCTACTGTACTCTTCAGGACACGTACTGAGTTAAGCCACTCTACCAAGCCTGGGGTACATAGCTGCTCTACCTAATGCATAGAAACAAACACAGGGTGGGGACAGATAAAATAAGGAGACAAAGAAACATGGCCCAAATGAAAAAAAAAAAAAAACAGATGAAAACTCCAGGAAAAGAATTAAACTAAATGGAGACAAGCAATCTACTAGACACAGAGTCCAAAACACAGGTTATCAGAATGCTCAATGAACTTAGGGAGGACCTCACCAGCCTAAGAAAGATACAGTCAGACAAAAAGGATACACTAATTGAAATAATGGACAACTTAAAGGGAAATAACAGTAGTGTTGATGAAGCCAAGAATCAAATTAGTGATTTGAAATATAAAGAAGAAAAGAATACCCAATAAAAACAGTAAGAAGAATAAAGAATCCAAAATAATAAGGATAGTGTAAGGAGCCTCTGGGACAACTTCAAGTATATCAATAGTCGCATCATGGGGGTACCGGAAGGAGATGAGAGAGAGCAAGAAATTGCAAAGCTGTTTGAAAAAATAATGAATGAAACTTCCCTAACTTGGTAAAGGAAATAGACACACAAGTCCAAGAAGCACAGGAAGTCCCAAACAAGATGAAACCAAAATTCCCACACTAAGACACATCATAACTAAAATGCCAAAGGTTAAAAACAAAGAGAGAATCTTAAAAGCAGCAAGAGAACAGCAGTTAGTTACCTACAAGGGAGCTCCCATAAGACTGTCAGTTGATTTCTGAAAAAAAGCTTTGCAGGCTAGAAACGATTGACAAGAAATACTGAAAATTATAAAAAGCAAGGACCTACACCTAAGATTACTCTACCCAGCAAAACTATCAGATAAAGAGCTTCCCAGACAAGAAAGAACTAAAGGGGTTCATCATCACCAAACTGGTATTATATGAAATTTTAAAGGGTCTTCTTTAAGAAAGAGATAAAAAATATGAACAATAAAATGGCAATATATATCTATCAACAATTGAATCTAAAAAACAAAATAAACAAATAAGTAGAACAGAAACAGAATCATAGATACAGAAAACATTTTGATGGTTACCAGATGGGAGGGAGTTTGGGTGAACAGGCAAAAAAAGGTGAAGGGATTAGTAAGTACAAATTGGTAGTTACATAATAGTCATGGGGATATAAAGTAGAGCATAAGGAATATAATAGCCAAAGAATGTATATGCATGACTTGATGCCATTGACAGCATTGTGGGGATTGCCTGAGGGAGTGTGGGGACTGGGTGGAAGGGGGCAAATAGGGAAAAATTAGGACAGCTATAATAGTATAAACAGTAAAATATCATTAAAAATAAAAATAAAAACTCTTGGAAAAACTACTTCCCAACTCAAGAAAGTGTATCTACCAAAACTCTAAAATAAATGCTAACATAAAAAATATTCTTAATGCAGTCAGGAAAAGACAAAATTCCTGGTACCTTATTTACCATGTATCATTTTTCTACAGTTTAAATGAATACAATAGGACATGTAAGGGGTGTGAAATATTGGGAAATGACTAATGAAACAGTCATTACTAATGGGAGATAAGACTGACCACCTGGAAAAATGAAGAAAATCAACTGAAAAACTATTTAAACTAATAATACAATCCAGTTAGGTGGCCAGACACTTTACAAATACACACAAAAAGTTGTTTCCTGTCCCATCAACAAACAATCATGAATTAACAAGATATATGAAAACATCTATCTACTTCAAACAAATGAGATAAACAGAAATACATAGGCAAGATAAACATAAGGAAAATTATATAAATGTATGGAAGAATTTAAAGAAGACCTGAGTAGCACTGGTCTTTGTGGCTTTCTTGGTTGGAGCATCCTGTAAATTCAGATAGTGGGTTTGATTTCAGTCAGGGAACATACCTAGGTTGTGGGTTCAGCCCAGCTGGGGAACATATGAGAGGCAACCGATTGATGTTTCTCTCATTGATGTTTTTCTTCCTCTCTCTCTCCCTCCCATCCCCTCTCTCTAAAATCAATAAGCATGTCCTCAGGAAAGGATTACAAAAAAAGGAAATAGAAGGCCTGAGTAATTCAATAAGGCAAATATTTAAAATCTCCTTCTAAAAGCATGTATAAATTCAGTGCTCTACAAAGTAAATTTTCAACTATTTTTATCAAAACTGACAAGCTATTTATAAGATAAATATTTTTAAAATCATAAAAGTTCTATAGAAAAATAATGAGGAACACATGCTCTACCTGCTATCAAAAAATGTCAGGCAGCAGAAGAAATCAAACAAATGCACTGTTAATGTATGAAAGTCCAGAAGTAAAACTGTGAGTTGGAGGAAAGTTTGTGTTGTACAACTTGAAAGTGGCACTGAAAATCAGAGAACACCTGTACAACTGACTTCAAAAACTGTTCGCTTAAATAACTATACATTTGGAAATTTTATAATGCTATTCATCCTTCACATTACACACACAAAATTAAATTGCAGATGAATTAAATACTAAGATATTAAAAATTAGAGTACACAACAACATAGGAAAATACTTTCATAGTCTTAATGAAGAAATATTAAGCAACACACAAAAGAAAGATTCAATACAGAAAAACATTGATTGATTTGACCTTGTTTGACATCCTTTTGATAAAACACTCTGAAGAAAGTTATAAAATCAGTACAAGAAAAGTAACATTCTAGGAGAAATTATCCGCCTCATACATGACAGACGTAAAACTGAAACCTAGAATATTTCAAGAACTCCTACAACAGATTTTTAAAGAAAAAAGAAAGATAGTTATTTTTTAAATGGGAGGAAAATACATAGGAAACAGAAAAATATAAATAGGTGGTAAATATTTGTAGAAATGTTCAAGTTTACTAGTAATCAGAGAGAGTGATTTGAACTCAAGCAGCTGGAGGTGAGTTGCTTTAACAGCACCAAGACTGGCAGCTTATTTCTGTGCCCTGGCCCCAGGACTGGCTGGCTCCCAGTCTCTATACAACATTTTTAATCAATGTGATCTTTAGTCCCATGAGCTACCTCATATCTTACCACTGTATATATTTGCCCTTATGTTTTCTAGGCTCACCTTCTGTTACTTACAGCCTTAGTTGACAAAAATTTGGGGGAATTTTTAGTAGTTCTATTTGCATCTGTTTCCCCGGGCTGCTGTAAAAAAGTCTCACAAACAGAATGGCTTAAACAGAAATTATCATCTCACCATTCAGGAGGCTAGAAACCTACATCAAGATGACACCAGGGCTGTGCTCCCTCTGAAGCCTGGAGGGAAGGAATTTTTAGTTGCTGCTCCCTAACTTCTGAGGGCTCCAGGAGTTTCTTGGCTGGGCTTTGGAAGCCTCTTGAATCTCTGCCACCATCTTCCCCTGGCTGCCTTGTATCTCCCTGTGTATCTCTGTGTCTTTACATGGCATCTTCTCTCTGTGTCTCTCTGCTCTTCTTATAAGGACACCATTCCTATGGAATAAAGGACTCACTCTGCTCTACCATGACCTCATCTTAACTAATGGGTCTACAATGACCCTATTTCCCAATAAGGTCACATTCAAAAGTTCTGGGGAACAGGACTTCAACCAGTATTTTGGAGTACACAATTCAACCTATAATGATATTCAATAAAATTATTAAATAATTATGCAATGATAAAAAGAGTGATCTACCAATACACAAAACGTCTTAGCTTGGTTTCAAAGACATTATACTGAGTGAAAGAGACCAGTCTCAAAAGGATATCTATTGTATGTTTCCACTTATATGGCATTTTCAAAAAGGCTGGACTACAATGATGGAGAACAGATCAGTAGTTGCTGAGGAGCTGGAGTCGGGCAAGGGTGTGACTACACAGGCAGACAAGAGAGAACTTTCTGGGGAGGTGATGAAACTGTTCTGAATCCTGATGGTGGTGGTGGTGATCTTTACAAGTGTTAAAATTCATAGAACTGTATACTAAAAAAGTGATTTTTACTGTGTGATAATTTAAGAAATAAAATTAAAAGGACCTACAAGTTAGAGTGCTTTTGGACCTCTGGACTACACTTACATAGCAAAAGGCTAATGTTCAGAGGCCAGCCAAATGTTTAGACTAACATCATATCCTGTGTTGTTTCTGCCTCATGAAATCAGCCCCCAGCAGAACTGAATGATTCTGGCATAGTTCAGATTTACATGTGTGGCCCTGATTTGATAGTTTTCCCCTACTGAGAACTGTAATGCAATATTGTTTACTCACCATATACCTCACAAATTGATATACAGTCAATGCCATGAAACCATAAAATGTCTTTAAAAAAATTAGTGGAACTAAGCTATTTTGATATAATTAATACAGCTCAAATGTGGAATCTGTTGCTATAGAACAATTTGGGTTTTTTTAAAGATTTTATTTATTTATTTTTTTAGATAGAGGGTAAGGGAGGGAAAAAGAAAGAGGGAGAAACATCAAAGTGTGGATGCCTCTCACATACCTGCTACTGGGGACCTGGTCCACAACCCAGGCATGTGCCCTGGCTGGGAATCAAACCAGCGGCCCTTTGGTTTGCAGGCTGGTGCTCAATCCACTGTGCCATACCAGCCAGGGCAACTACAGATTAATTTGTAAGGATTGAACCCTTCCATTCTTTTCAAAACAATCATCTTTGGTATTGCCCAGTGATCATGGTATTCTGCTCCTCACACTATAAAACACCTAGTATATAACAAGTCATTTGTATTTCTTCTTGGTTAAGTCCCTGGTGATGTGTACAGATTTCCATTCCAAGTAATATGTAATTTTTATGGGTGGTATGTAGGGCTATTCTTGATTTTCATGTGGAATCTGAGCCATTTTTGTCCTTCATTAATCAAAATTCATTGGGCCCCCAAATTTTCCAGTATATTAGCATGGAAATAACAATGACAACACCTCAAAGAGCTGGTTTAATTTTTGCTCCCACTCTATGTTCATCATGGGGGAAGGTCTAGGCTGGCTGGCTGGAGGTTTCATCCCAGGTCTTCTCTCCCAGTCTGCCCATCACCTTGACCACGAAAAGTGGGATAGGAGCCACCGATTCCCCATCTAAGCTGTATTAATTACACAAAAAATAGCTTAGTCTCACTATTCTTTTTTTCTAAAGTCTGAATATTTCAAGTGGAATCATGTGGGATGTGCCATGAGAAGGAGGCTGGTCTCAAAGGTTAATGGCTAAGAGGGGCCTCAGGACTCATACATCTGGCTTTGAATCTCTGCTCCATCACTTATTGTCTCTGAGACCCTGGGAAAATATTTGAACTTTTTGTATCTCCATTTCCTCATCTGTGTAAAAAGGGTAAAAATAATAACTACTTCACAGAGTTGTGAAGAATCAGTGAATCAACACTCAACAAACTGATGTGTTCTAAGCAAAACTTTTTAAAAAGTGATGGAGATCACTTCAGGCCTTTAAACAGTAAGTAACAACGTCTGATATAATTGCTTTACAAATAAAACTGATTCTATCTTTGCTGTAGAAAATGGATAGGAAGGGTACAGTGGCTATCTGGTAGAGGCTGAATTTGCTGTCCTCTGGAATGTGTGTATATGCACTGGAGTGTTAAGGGACTAGGGGCATCAACACAAATTTCAAGTTTTTCACTAAGGGACCTCATGAATTAAGATAGTTACCAAGATGTGTTGAGGCCCTGTGGACCAGTCAAACTGGTGCCCAGCAGGGGGAAGGTCTAGGCTGTGGGCATCAGCAGCAGACAGATGGTACAGAGAGAGCTGTGAGCAGAGAAGTTGGACTTCAGAGAGACTTGGTAGGGTAAGAAGAGAAGGCCAGTGTTCCAAGAGTTTTAAAGGACTTTCCGAAAGAGGATTTAGAAAAGAGATGGACAGAGGATTCAAAGAAAAACAAATAAAACTGAGAGAAAGTAAGAATCCATTTACCATGCAAGGCCTTGATGCTTTCTCATTTGGGGAGATCTAACTTTACACATGGATTTGAATCCCAGCTCCACCACCAACTCACTGACTTTGGAGGAGTTCTTTAACATCCCTAAGTGTCACCATTCTCATCTTTAAAGCCAGATAATATAAAACCCAACTGACACTATTGCCACTGATAATTAGTTGAGTGAGTATATAAGGTGCACAAGCCAGGATATGTAGCATATGGTCCCCAACTACCCATCACTGTTATTATATCCTGGCCAGACTCATCAATCACTTTTCTAAAGTGTCAACAGGTATTTGGAATAAGAGACCATATTAAACATCAAAATGTAACTGAATGGTACCTTTGGGAAGTAGCATCAACATGTGATAAACTTGTGGCTGTTTACTAGGTCTAGTATATTTCAAACGCACTAGCTGCGCATCACCTGCCCTTGCCCATAGTTCTGCCCCTTGACCCGACGCCCTTTCTTTAAGCAACAAGGAGTGTCTATCCACATCCTCTAACTGTGCCTCACCAGTTAGACCCCAGATCTTTCTTTCACAGGATGCTGTGTTTCAGCCCCCCTCTGACCATCGAATGTATGTGTGTTGGGCTAGGAAGGGGAAGGGAGAGGGAGAGTGCCCACCAAAGAGGGCAGAGGTGGCATGACTATGGAAGAGAAGGGCACATGATGGCAGAGGCAGGAACACAGTGGGGCTGGCCCTCTGTAGCAGGGGCAAACGAGAGGCTCTTCACTCAAGCAGCCCTTGCTGTCATACCTCATAAGTGTTAATGCTCACAGAGATGGGGACAAAGGGAAACCATGATGACAGCCATTTGCAACTTCTCTATGGAGTCAGGGACAGTAAGCAAATAATACACACAAAAGAAAACAAACTGAGCACAATGCCCAACCTGCCAAGCAACAGTGCAGAACAGCAAGTATATAACATAAGCCCCCAAAAGAATCAAGTGTTTGTGGGGGACAGAAAATGGGGCTGTGTTGCATCATTTACTAGTGCCAACATTGTCAGCCATGTCTCAGATCACATGGCAAAATTTTCCTCCAGCAATTTCTCCAAATTAAGCTCTACTGTTAGAAGTCTAAGGACCACTGGCTGTTAAACTGTAGTAGTAAAATGGGAAATTATTGGGTAAAAGGTGCAAATTGCATCCCAAAAACTTTGTAATGTGCCCACAGGCTCAGTTTATCCCTTTGCAGGAAAGGAATTATTTTCACATGAAAATCTGCATTTTCATCCTCACCTACCACCACTGCCCGCTCCTTCCTTAATGCAAAGTAGTTTCTAGCCACAGTGACTTCCTAGTAAAGTCCTAAACAAGGCCCATGTTTTCCTGCCTTTGTGCCTCTACATGAAGCCCTCTCCTCTTTCTTCACTTTGAAGTTTTTTTCTATGTAGCAGGTGTAACCTCTGAACACTCAGAAGACTGTCTCTGCAGGGGGTGCAGAACCAAAAATAGTAGTAATGATTTTTTTGCATTGTTTGGGAGCAGGGAGGTTAAAGTGACAAAGAAATAAGAATTTTCTTTCTTTTTCATGAATCCTGGAAAAAAATAGTTCAGTAGATACTCAAAATACAATGTGCCAACAGCCAGAAATTAGATGTAATAGAGTGACTTAGAAATAGGAGAGATCCACTTATTTCCAAGGCCAGTTATTTCTAGGAAGTTTCCATACAGGAGGTGATATTTGAACATCCTCTCAAAGACTGGGGAGAATTTGTCAAGGTCAAGGCAGTTAAGATGTGGAGGGCTTTCAGTTAATAGAGAAATTTCAAATTCCTGATACCACGAATGAGAATTAAAAAAATTATTTGTATGTTTATTACAAGACATGCTTCTGCTGGAACAAAGTAACTTTAAAAAAAACCTGAAAATAAAATAAAAGGACAAAATGCCCATCAAATTGGGGGGAAAAGGAAAAGAAAATTAGTAATTTAAATATCAGAAAAAAATAGATTTAAAGGTGAGAGACATAATAAGGGACAGAAGCGAATGTCTTATTAATAAGAGATGATCACTTAAGAAACTATATTGTAAAAGTCATGCACCAAACAACAGAACTTCAAAACAAATACATAGAAAACATTCAGAATTCCAAGGACAGAATGACACTTCCTGTTCAGATATTCGCAGATCAAAAGCAAAATACAGGAAGGATTTCAATGATGACGATTAACAGGTCTGAGTAAATGCAGGTATGTTCATATGCGTGCTTATCTGTATGTAAATATACAGGTCTGCACTTATATGTATATTTTGTACCCAGAGGATACACATCTTTTCCAAAGAAATTTACCAACAATTTCAATGTTTTTCTTTGGGCATAAAAATCTCAAATTCAAAAGAAGTAAAAAATTTTAAGGTGTATAGGAAACAATGTGGTAAATTTCAAATTCATTGACAAATAGATGGACAAAAAACAAAAGTAAATAACATCATCACAAAACTATCCATTTATAGATGTAAAACTGTTTTACAAATATCTCTTCATGAAACAGAAATTCAAAACTGAAATTATGACCTGTTTAGAAATGAAGAATAGCTAGAATACTATATATCTAAGTTATGGAATGTAGTATTAGTCTGAGGAAAATGTGTAACTTTACACACTTGTATTAGAAAAGAATATTGCAAATAAATAAACATTCACTCAGAAACTTGGGAAAGCATGACATAATCATCATCATCATCATCATCATCATCATCATCATCATCATCTGAAGGAAGTAAAAAGAAGAAATAAATATAAAAGCAAGAATAAATGAAAAAGAAAACAGAAGGAAGAAAGGAGAATGCAGCAATGAAACTAAAAGCTAGGTCTGTAAAAAGAGCAATAAAATAAACTTCTAGCAAGACTGATCAATGAACAGGGCTCAAATACAATTTTAAGAATGGTAAAGGGTACATAACTACAAATGTGAGGCAGCTTTATACTATATATAAATGTAAATCAATAAATCTGTAAATATAGATTAAATTGATTATAATTAAGAATTTTTAACTTACCAAAGTAAACCCAAAAAGGGTTTAGAAAATACAAAAAATAAAGTTAGCAAAATATCTACCCCTCTCAAATCACCAGACCCAGATAGTCTTATGGATGAGTTCTACCAACATTCTCACAACAAATAACATGTACTTTATTGTGATTATTTTAGAACAATGGAAAATGTGGAGTGCTTCATAAATCATTCTCAAAAACAAACATAAAACTGATACAATAAACAAACCGTATTTCACCAGAAAAAAGATTATCAAAAGAATAAGTCATTTTAATACATATATATAAATGCCAATATTCTAACTTCATCAGTGATTTTAATTCAGCTGTGTCTATATCAATAATACAACAGAACCAAGAAGGGTTTTCTCAGCAATGCTACAATACTTCATCATTAGGATTTCTGTAAATAACCACCTTCATGAAATAATGGAGAAACCCTGTACGACCACCCCAATACAGGCTAATAATTTTAATAAATATCTAACTCAATTCCCAGAAAAGTTCACAGCAAGCTAGAAATAGAATGAGATTTTATTTAATCTGCTCAAGAGTATTTCCCAGAAATCTATTAAAAACATCATTTTTAGGCATGAAACATTATAGGTATTCCAATTAAAATAAAGGATTAAATTTAACAGTTATTATCACTGTTATTATTCAAATTTGTTCTGGATATTCTAGAAATTGCATTGAGTCGAAAAAACCTGACAAGAGTTAATATTATAAAGAATTCCACAAATTAGCATTACTTGCATGTGCTTTAATTCCAGACTTAAAATAATTCTGCTAAAATGGACTTAATTTTCTTAATATGAACATTATTTTTTTAAAAAGACTATTATAATGGCGACCAGTTGAAAACAAAAGTTAATAGCTCTTCTAAACACCAATAACAATTTACAATGGGAAAAGATCTAAATTATAATGATATATTATAACATTAGTAAGAAAAACCTAGTTATAAGCATAACTAAAACATATAAGATGTAAGAAAAATTATACAATTTTACTGAAGTACATTTAAAAATACTTAAAAGATTAGGTATTAATCTTTTATTTATTTTATTGATCAATCTATTATTTCAATGCAATCCCATAAAAAATCTCAATATGATGAAATTTAATAAAATGAAATCTAGTAAACTGCTTGTAAAATTTATATGGAAAAGCAAATATGAGAGGCCTTGGCTGGTTGAATAGCTCAGTTGGTTAGAGAGTCATGCCAATATGCTAAGTTTGTGGGTTTTATCCCTAGTTAGGGCACATACAGGAATCAACCAATCAGTTTGTGGATAAGTGGGACAACAGATAAGCATTTCTCTCTCTCTCTCTCTCTCTCCCTCTCCCTTCCTCCCTCCCTTCTTCATTTCTCTCCACTCAATTAAAAAAAAAAATGCAAACATGAGATAATATGCCAAAACAAAATATCTTGTGTTACAGGGAGGAACAGGCAAGAGTATTTGCCACCCTGAACAATGGCATTAGCATATACAAGAAACCGTAATAATTAAAACAATATGGTTCTGGTAGAGACATGAATGAGTGAAACAGCAGACAATACTGAAACAAATGAAAAGTTTAATTATGACATTGAGAAAGCTCACTACCCAGAAAGTGACCATCAACAAAAATTACCTATCAACAAAATAGCTCTAGATTAAATTAAGAAAATGCAGCAAACCCTCCCCCCCAGGAACATAAAAAGCAAAGACAGCCAAGTAGAAAAGGGTAAGAACATTTTATTTGCATCACCTCAGGCCAGCACAGCTCAGTGTCAAGAGGTATCCCCTTGGACACAACTTCCCCCATGGGGAAAGTGGGGAGCCCAGCAACTTTTGCTAGTGAGGATTCCAGCAGCTAGTGAGGATTCACCACTACTGCAGGTGCAAGTGGCCTTCACTGAGAAGAGAAAGGGCAGAAAGCTTACTTAAATTAAAAAAATGAGTGAAAATTTCCCACATCTTAGAAGAGAAATGAAGCAGACTCAGAGCTCAAAAGACTACAAAATGGAGGAACCTAAAGAAGACTACACCAAAACACATTATAATCCAGGACAAAGGGAGAATTTTGAAAGCAGAAAGAGAAAAGTGACCCACCACACATAAGAGAACCCCCATCAGACTATCAGAGGATTTCTCAGCAGAAACCTTTTGAGTAGGAAAGAGAAGGATGATATGCTAAAAGTATGTAAGAAAAATATTGCCAACCAAGAATATTATACTTGGTAATTCTATCCTTTAAAAATAGGAAGAAAAAGACCTTCTCAAAAAAGAAATTACAAATGGTGTCACCAATGGATTTGCCTTACAAGGAATGTTTTATGTTTCTTAAATTGAAATGAAAGCATGCTAAACAACAATGTAAAAGCATATGAAAGCATAAATCTCAACTTTAATGGTAAAATGTAGACAAGTGCAGAATAATGTTACACTGTAAATAGTGCATAAATTACACTTAATCTTAACATAAAAATTAAAAGATAAAAATTTGAGAGTAAGTATACAATGCAAAAAGAAGCAAACTCTGACTATAAGAACACAAGTAGGAGAGTAAAGCACAAAAATTTTATATGTGTTTGAAGTTAACTTATTATCAACTTAAAATAGATGATATAAATACAATATATTTTACACAATCCTCCCAGTAGCAAGAAAATCTGTAATAGATACATAAAATAGAAAGAGAAGAGAATCAAAGCAAAAACACTAAAAAAATCAAGTAACAAAGGGAAACAGCAATAGATGAAGACAACAAAATACAAAACAGACAGAAAACAACAAATGACAATAATAAGTGTTTACCTTTCAATGATTACTTTAAATGTAAATGGATTAAACTCCCCAATCAAAACATATAGGGTAAATGAATGCATTAAAAAATAAGATCCAGCAATACACTATCTGGTAGAGATTCTCTTTAGACTTAGGACATGCAAATGTTGAAAGTGAAGGGTTGAAAAAAGATCTGCCATACAAATAACTAACCAAAAGAAAGCAGGAGTGACTATACTTCTATCAGACAAAATAAATTTAGTCTAAAATCATCTGTAGAGACAAAAAAGGCATTATATAATTCTAAAAGTTTCATTCAATGGGAAACTATAACAATTATAAATAATATGCACCTAACATCGGGCACTTAAATATACAGGAGTACTCCTTACACAGGAGATACATTCCAAAACCCCCAGCAGGTGCTTGAAACTTTGGATAATAACAAACTATATATGACAAGGTCTGTCTGGAAAAAGTACAGTCATTGTTAATATAATGAGAATGGTTTACACAATAGCGCTGTATCCTGGCAGCCAAGGAAAGTGGACTGGAATGCACATGTGTGAACAATGACAACCTCACTGTATTAGTCAGTAGGGGTGGTAGACTATGTTGAGTGAGCACATGTACTGTGTGGCTGTCACATTTGAAATGACTGAGAAAGTAGAGTAATAAATCTGCATCAAATTTTGCATTAATGTATAAAGGACACATGGACAAGGGCAAAGAGGAGGTGGAATTGAGGGTGGGAGGTGGGGATTGCTGGGGTAAGGGGGATTGGTGGAGGAAAAATGGAGACAACTGTACTTGAATAACAATAAACAACGGGAAAAAATTTTTGCATTAACCTTGATCATTCCTCCATGGAAACAATTCAAACGATTCAGAAGGCTACAACTTTGGGCAACCGGTGATTGGCAGCTTCATCACAACAATGGGCCTGCTCACACATCATATCTTGTGCAGAGTTTTTTGGAAAAATATCAAATCACTCAGATGACTCAGTTTCCCTACAGCCCAGATTTGGCACATTGCAACTTCTGGATCTTCCCAAAATTAAAATCGCCTTTGAAAGGGAAGAGATTTCAGACCATCAGTGAGATTCAGGAAAATAAAACAGGGCAGCTGATGGTGATTGGGAGAACTGTGTGAGGTCTCAAGGTGCCTACTTTGAAGAGGACTGAGGTATCACTGTCCTATGTATGATGTTTCTTGTATCTTGTATCTTCTTCAATAAATGTCTCTATTTTTCATGTTACATGGATGGATACCTTCTAGACAGATCTCGAAAACTATGTTTTTTCCTATACATACATACCTATGATAAAATTAATTTCCAAATTAGGCACAGTAACAGATTAATAACAATAACTAATAAAATAGAACAATTATAACACTGTACTATAATAAAAGTTATGTGAATGGCTTTGGAGGCATTATTAAGTAAAATAAGGGTTACTTGAAGGGTTACAAGCAGAGTCGACCTGGTAACTGAGCCAGCTGCTAAATAACTAACACATGGGAAGCATATATAGTCTGGATATTCTGGACAAAGGGATGATTTATGTCCCAGGTGGGATGAGGCAGGATGTGAGAGATTTTATTACCCTACTCAGAATAACGGCAATTTAAAATTTATGAATTAATTAATATTGAAACTTTTCATTTAGTATTTGTGGACTCAGTTACCACAAGTAACTGAAACCATGGAAAACAAAACCAGAGATGGGGGGCGGTAATATGTAGGTAAAGATAGATCAGTTTGCCAAGGTCATACACAGCCAGTGCACGCAGGTCAGATGCTTCTTCAAGGTTCCTGCTCTTTTTTTTTTTTTTATTTTAATGATTGTTTAAGTACATTTTTCTCCCCTTTACTCCCAATCAAGCCCACCCATCCCCCTCCCATCATCCCTCCCATTACCACCCTCCCCCTAGTTTTATCCATGTGTCTTTTAACTTTGTTCCTGCAAACCCTTCCCCTTTTCCCCTGAAATTCCCTCTTCTCTCTCCTCTGGCCACTTCCTGCCTGTCCCCTAATGCAGTGTCTTTGACTATATTTTGCTTGTTTCTTTGTTTTGTTGTTTAGGTTCCTGTTAAAGGTGAAATC